>CAUYPK010026521.1:0-46667 GCA_963574355.1 Loris lydekkerianus | reverse complement strand
CCCACTGGCCATTTTGGAGTGTGTCCATTGGATAACAATGTAGAAACTACTCAGAGCCTTTGTGGAGAAAACAGAGGTGGCCGAGAGAGCTCCAGGAGGGACTTATTTAAGGGCCTTGGCCACTTGCTCGTAAGCTAGCTCCATTTCCTCATCATCTGGACAGGTGGAAGAGAATTCTTCCCGAGCATAGGCATTGCTCAAGTATCGATGCACTCCACGGAAGGCCTCAGGGATGGAGAATCCCCGGTACTTCTTACACACCACCTGGGGGTGGAGAGAGGAGAGGGACCAACATGTTAGTCCCAGGGAATCTACTACCTTCTCTCCTATATGGTCTTTCCCTTCTCTCCTATATGACAAAATACAGCCTTCTTTTTTTTTTCACTCTAAAGGCAGTCTTTTTATTTAAATATTGTATGATGAAAGACATACAAATATAAATATAGCCTTCTTGTCCAGGCATTCAAGAAACTACTTTTCATGAATGGATGCTCTTAATTATAAAAAAAAAAAAAAAAGGAAAAAAAACTCTACCATCTGGCTTCATTCTTTTCCTACCAATTCTTATCTCTCACATGAATCATCATACTCAAATCCTCATAGTCTTATAACATCGAAATCCTGGTCGTTAATAATCAGTCCCCTTGGCAGGGCAAGGTAGCTTATGCCTGTAATCTCAGCACTCTAGGAGGCTGAGTGAAGCAGGCTGATCGCCCAAGCTCAGGGTTTTCAGACCAGCCTGAGCTACAGCAAGACCCTGTCTCTGAAAATAGCTGGGCATTGTGGCAGGTGCCTGTAGTCCTAGCTACTTGGGAGGCTGAGGTAAGAGGATAGGCCTAAGAGTTTGAGGTTGCTGTGAGCTATAATGCTAAGGCACTCTACCAGGACAACAAAGTGAGACTGTCTCCAAAAACAAACCATGATAAAAACAACAAAATCCCCTTCCAGACCATCTTATTATATGGCACTACTTTTTCCTCTTTTTTTTTTTTTTTTTTGAGACAGTCTCATTCTGTTGTCCAGGCTAGAGTGCTGTGGCATCAGCCTAGCTCACGACACGATCTCAGTAGAGATAGGGTCTTAATCTTGTTCAGGCTGGTCTCAAACTCCTGAATTGAAGGGCTCCTTCTGCCTTTGCCTCCCAGAGTACTAGGATTACAGGTGTAAGCCACAGTGCCCAGCCTCCTCTTGATTTTTCTGGACATTGAGATATACTACACATACTATTAAAATTCCACTTTGACTCAGCGCCTATAGCTTAAGCGGCTAAGGCGCCAGCCACATACACCAGAGCTGGTGGGTTCGAATCCAGCCCGGGCCTGCCAAACAACAATGACAATTACAACCAAAAAATGGCCAGGCGTTGTGAGGGGCACCTGTAGGCCCAGCTACTTGGGAGGCTGAGGCAAGAGAATTGCTTAAGCCCAGGAATTGGAGGTTGCTGTGAGCTGTGATGCCACCGCACTTTACCCAGGGTGACAGCTTGAGGCTCTGTCTCCAAAAAAATTCTTTTGAATTTCCAGTGTCTTTGTCTCTGTTTTTCATTTGATTTTTGGTCATGTGTTCGTACTTAACTTTCATGAGAATGTTTTATCTTCTCAGATAACACTTTGTGAGGGCAAGTACATGTGTACCAATCATCGTACATCTTTGTGTCTTTCAAAGCCTAGTATATACTATACATTACCTATCCATGAAATGAGGTGGTCTGAAAGGGGGCTGGTTACTAACAGCCAGGATTTCACTAAGTGAAGAGAGGACTGAAGTTAGGATTTTAGAAAGATGATTTCTGTGGGAGATAAGAATCAGTTGGGAGAGAAGCCAGGTGACAAAGGTTCTTGACTGCTTGGACAAGGCTGGATGATATAGTTATGTGGTAGACTGACATTGGACTCATTTTGCACAAACTAAAGCATAGCTTTGAGGCTATGACAAAAAAAGTGAACCAGGAGTTTTCATCTTCTACAAGAGGAAGTGAAGACTGAAGCTATGAAAGAGAAAGCTTTGAGTTTAGGAAAAGCCTGTACTGTCTAATCTAGGGATTTGGCAGTAATATAGAAACAGGAAGAACATTCCTCAAAGTAATACTTGGGTTTGTTGCTCTCAGCCAGTCTGTCCTGTGGCTTGTATCGTGGAATGTAATTCTCTCAAGTAGCAATATAGCCAGCAAAGACTGTAAGGACTGGAGTGAGGTCTGCCATTTGTAAAAATCTATAGAAACCACCCTAAAAAAGAAGTCACCTTTGCAGTAGTTATCATGGGAAGTCCTGGGAGGAGCTCCTTAAAGAGCTATTCCAGTGGGCATCCTCTCCTCCCACAACCACAGACCTGTACTATGTGGAGTTTTGGCAACAAGTTGCAGTCAGCCAGGGTGAGCTCATTGCCATCTAGAAACTTCCTCTGAGAGATGCCTTCATCTTCAGCACTGGTTTCATCTACTTCTTCTGGGAGGGGGGATGTCAAGTAATTATCTAAAACCTTCAGGGCTTTCAGGAGCCCCTTCTCCAGATCTGTATAAGGGAGGAAATTGGTTAGAACTTTAGGAGATCTAAATAGTCCAAAAAACATAATATAGGTAACTAGTGTAATTTTCTATATGTTATTCTAAACAACTTACATTTTAAAAAACTCATTTATCCCATATCAACTCATGAAATAGGTATTACTATCCTCATTTTACAGATCCAGAATTAGATTTACAGAGAAGTTAAAGTCTCACAGATAGTTGGCTTTGTACTCAGGTAGTCTGCCTCTAGAGTCATTGTTTTTAAGCACAACGCTGTTCTGCCAGAAAACAGGCCAGCAGCCAACTAATGTCCCCAGTAGGGCAGAACAGACTAGGGAACAAATGAGAGAGGCTTCAAAGTCTCAGCCAATAAGAATACAGGGAAATATAAAGGTAAAGCAAAAATGGTGGGGTTAGGAAAGGTTTCGCAACATCTGTTCCATCTCCCTGTATCTGAACTTCCAGGTATCCTTTATGCCTCAACGCCTGGATCTTTTCCTAGGACCTGGGCCTCTGATCCACAAGACTCACTATCATTGAGTGCTGGATTTGAATTCTTGATGTAGGCAGAAAATTTGGCAAATATGTCCAGTCCTGCTGTGTTAGACTCAGGGTTCAGAGCTGCCAACTTGGGGTACCTGAAAGCCAATGGGAAAAACAAGGTAAGATACGTCTCTGGTAGAAGCCTCAGCTAGCTACTCCCTCCCCTTTCCCAGTGCCCCCATACCTGGGAGGGCACAGCACTGCCTCCAGAAATTCCTCAATCTTGTTGGTGTCTGTGTGTACTTCAGTGCCATACAGCAGGAATGGGAGCTGCCCTCCTGGGCATAGCTTCTGCACTGTCTCAGTCCTCCTAGAGAAGGGCCCAGGCATGAGGACAGGAAGAGGGGGTCAGGGAAAACTAAAATGGGGGATTGGAGGGACGAGGGAAGAGAAAGGGACTCTAGATGGAGGCAGAAAAAGAGACTCAAGATGGAAGGACTAGGATGAGGGAGTGTGCGGATACACACGTGTGTATGCAAGGGATGTTTTGAGGAATAAAAGTGAGCCCACCTCTTGGTGTCAACGGTGGTGACGTTGAAGGTGACTCCCTTGAGCCAGAGCACCATGAACAGTCTCTGGGAGAAGGGGCAGTTCCCAATCTTGGCCCCATCACTGCCAGCCTGAAAAGCAACCCCCACTCCAACATTAGGCCTGGTGTACCCCACCCAACCCCAGGCCATTCTCTACATTTCTACTCCCAGACCTGTATTTATTGCCTAGTCATGACACATTGTCTTCCACTAAAAGCTCCCCCTAGAACCAGATTCTCTATCCTTGGGCCTAGGGCAAATCAGGGTAGATCAATGGGAAAATTTTCTGCAAAAGCAGGTGTCTGGTTTCCCAGAGACTGAGGAAAGGTGGGAGATAAAACGAGGGAACTTAGAGGCTCTGTACCCTAGAGAGGAAATGGTGTGGGACTTTGGTGAGGCCAGAGTTGTAGGCTAGAGGCCTGGATTCCTGGGATCCTGAATAAAGTAGAACCTTGAAGACAGGAAAGATGAAGTTGAGGGTTTGGCTGTTGAGTGGGGAGTCAAGTCAAGGGGTCCCAAGTCTCACACTAGAGATATGGAGGTCCTTGCAGAAGGGCTCTAATTAGCAAGTGATGACCTCATTCCCTCAGGGACACCTCCCCCTAAGCTGAGGATGATTCATCTCTCTGTGTCTCTGGCCTGAGCAGCTTCCTTCCTGGCAAGGAAGTGGGGGCAGGGACCTGTGACGCTGAGTCCTGGGCAGCTAACGCCCCCACCCCCCACTGCTGGGGTCTCCCAGCATAAGTCTTCCGGCTCCAGATAATCCCCTGCACACAGGATACAGGCTGGATTCTCTGCTGCAAATCCTCACCCAGGAGTAAAAATAGCCCTGCAGGCGAGTCTGAGAGTGAGGTGGGACCACACCTAAGGCGAGGTCGACTTCACTTGGCCTGGAAAGAGGGAATGGCTGCCTGAGGAAACTGAGCAGAAAGGAGAGGGAGAGACAAGCAGGAACACACAAAGATGAGATGCACAAAACGGGGAAGGTGGAGAGAAAGGAGGCAGTAAAGTGGAGGGTGGGGAGAACGTGCAAACACAGAGTCTCAGAGGAGAGGATACTGAAGTGGGGAAGGAGGGGCACAGAGATGAGGTCCTAAGACCCAGAAAGATGGCAGCACTTGTGGGGAGGGAAGCAGCCACTGGAATCAGGGAAGAGCCAGCAGATACAGAGAAGGCTGCCACCTGCAGTTTTGATCCCCAAGTGCCAAGGAACACCTCTCCTCATCCACACCCACAGGGTAAAGAACTGGGGCAAATCTTCTCAGGATTCTGTAACTCCCAAATCCTGGGCGCCCTAACTCAGCTGTCCTTCTTCTGATTTCTCCACCTAACCCTGTCGTGGTAGCTACTTCTAAACTTGCTTCCCCCAGTCCTGGGGACATTTGTTATCACCCTATCGTCTTTCCAGCCTATTTCCTAAACTGCATTCCCACTCTTCCCTCTCTTTCCTTCCACCCCACCAATTCTTTCCAGCATATTCCCTCCCACTCCCAGGCCTTCTTTAACACACCCAGTTCCTTGAAACCTCCCTGGCCACGCACACACACACCTCCTCCACTACACCCCTCATGCTCTGATTTTAGGCCACATGCCCTAACTGCTGTTTCCCTCTGTCTCTCCCAAACCCTTCTGGGCTCCCACTGTCCCTTTCTCTTCCTTCCTTCCATCAGCTCATCCTCTACCCCACCCCACCCCAACTCCTGAGAACTTTTTCTCCACCTTCCCTTCCTCTGGGTTGCTAAAAATTTGCACTTCTGTTAACTTTTCTGGGCAGATTCTAGAACTTTTATTCCTGCTTGCAAGTTAATTGTGTTCCCTTCCCGACCCCCCCCCCAAGATTGCACGTGGGATTGAGGGTGGAGTCAAAAAGGGAAAGGATTGAGGAGTTAAGGCTGGAGCTGGCTTCCAGTAATTCGGATGGCCAAGGAGAGAGGTGTTCTTACCTTTACGAACAATTCGACCTGCGGTTGTTCTTCAGCCATGGTTGCGTCGAGGACCAGGAAGTGGCCGTCGCTGGGGGAACTGGGAGGGGCTGGGGCCAGGGAAGGCGGGTCTCACAGTCAGGAATTCTCTCCCCTAGAGCTGGGGCTGTTCCTAGTTTAGTGCAACACAGCCGGATCAAATCCACTCGCTCCAGACACAGCCTCCCCACCACCCCAGAGCACCCACACCAGGTTCCTCCTGCTCTGTTCCCTGTTGGGTTGGAGCAAGGAGCCGCTGACTCACCGCCCCGCCCCGCCCTGAACCTGGGGAGGGGACTGGAGGGGGGCGGGGCTGGACGGTGTAGGGAGTGGGTCCTTAGGGGAAGTCCTCAGGTCTCCCAGAGGAGCAAGGGATGGGGGAGTTAAGGGGAGGGAGTCCTGGGAACCTGTTTGTTTCTCCCACCTCTTCTGAACACAAGAGTCTTCTTTGCCTCAGTTTCCCTGCTTTGTTCATCAGAGGACAACACCACTCCACCCTCAGGCAAGAAAGTTGAAGATACAGACACGGCATCTTAGAATGGAAAGGTGATCGTTTAATCCTTCTGCATTCCCTCCTAACTCCAGTCCAAATTCTGGACTTGAAGGACTGTGGTCTGGAAGAAGAACTTGGAAATGGAAGACAGGGTTTTGGGATAGAAAGTGGTGATAGTAGAGTTGGGAATGCGAAGGGAGACGACCATGTCTTGTGCTAGGGAAATAGAAAACTGAAGGCAAGGGGCTTCCTCTTCAGGGAAAATCCGCTCCCTATAGCCTGGTCCGCTTTGTGCTTCCACTTCTGCTCCTCCCCACCCCATGCGGGGCCTCTTCCTGTGCCCCTTGGCCTCTTCTCACTGACAGGTTGCCTTGGAGATGAAGCAGGGTGGTATTATCAAGGCCCTAGGAGAGAGCAGATCCTGGGGTATGTGTATGAGTGTGGGGGTGGTGTTAGGGGGTTGATAGCTGGTTCTAACATGGAGATAAAGCAAAGATTAGACAAAATAGTTTGAGTGGAGTCCTTGGGGATACATAAATAATTTTAAGTAGAATGGACAGAGGAAGAAGAGTAGCTATCTCTCCTTACCCAGTAACCCTGCTTTTGGAAGTTCTGCCAAACAATTATGAGCTACTGAAAAATAGCCCAAGAATATGTCACTCAAATGAGACATTCTAGCATCCACTTCCCAAATTTCTTTCCTGTCTAACCATTTCTTCTCTTGTCTCTTCAACACCCTCTGTTCAAAAGCAGACTGACAGTTCCAGAAAACCAGGATGGTGTGTAAGGGCATAGAAGCAAAACAAGGACTTGAAACTTAAAAAGACTTGGGGGAGGAGTGGGGTGGAGTGACTGGAGGTGCTGCTGGAAACCAGCAGTTGGTGGTTTCCTCTTGTGGTTCCTCTTCTAGGGTTTTCTCCTGCCTGGGGGAAGGTTTGTTCCCCTCCACACAGAAGGAATATATTGTGTTTGCTCCCTTGAACTGTAATGTCCTATAGGGATATGGAATGACTCCGGGAGTGCATGTGTGAATCCTGTCCATGATGACCCTTAAAATCTACACACAGACATGATGACTGACATAAAAAAAAAATCTACACACAGGACCCCTTCCTACTGAGGGGAGGGGATCAAAAAAGTTCTACTCCCCAGGCTCCTCTCCTGTTCCAACTGGTTCGTGTCTACCAGAGGATATCTGCACCACAAAGGTCACCCTTCTGAGAGAAACCTCAGGTCAACAGGGCTAGTTTGAGGCTTAAACAGATTTGATAGCCTCTCCCCTGCCTCTCTTTTCTCTCCAACAGCTTTGTAGCTAAAGTTGCCTTAATTGTTGATATTGACTTTGGCTGGCTGGCATGGCTTACTCACAGGGTATCTTGCCTTAACTTCCCAGATGGCAGGCAACGCTGCCCTCTCCTAGAACCATCCAGCAGTGCTTCATAGATCTGAGGGTCTTCATCAGAGGTTTCTCTCCCATCTTACTTCCTTGTCCCTTCTTTTCTCTTATTTCAGTATCTCCCCTTTCCTTTTCACTCCCTCCCCTTCCTGTACTTAGTAAACCAGTCCCTAATCTCTTCACACCCTAGATTGGAAGGTGTGTCCCTCTCTGACACTCCCCAGAGCTGTCATCAGCCTTCTCCAGGTTTCCATAGCTCCATTGCTCAATAATTTGCCAGGGATAACCATTAACCCAGCCCTTGACTCTGTTCCCCCACCTTTCAGGCTGGAGGGAATTTTCCAATCACTGGTCAGCACAGCCAGGTCATCTCACCTCCACCATCTTTCCTAACTTCTTGAGAAGGAGGAATCTCCTCATCTCAGGATACCAAACTGGGGTTACACTCAGTAGAGTGCTGTGGCGTCATAGCAACCTCAAACTCTTGGGCTTAAGCCATTCTCTTGCCACAGCCTCCCAAGTAGCCGGGACTACAGGCACCTGCCAAAACATCCCGCTATTTTTTGTTGTTGTTGCTGTTGCAGTTATTTTAGCTGGCCTGGACGAGGTTTGGAACCGCGTACCTTCGGTGTATGTGGCTGGCGCCGTAACCACTGTGCCATGAGCGCCAAGCCCTTTTAAAGGATTTTTAAAAACTGTTTATTTCTTTCTCCCTCACAATCTCCTCTCCCTACCCCCAACACACATATACACACAAATAAACTTTAGTGGAGCAGAGACTTTATCATGTTCATTGCTTTGAATCTAGCCCCTGAACCAGAGTAGGGACTAAATAATACCAAATAGTTGCTGAATGTATGCATCATACCCGTGTCCTTAGGGTTGTGTATGTGTGTATAGGGACATGGGCATGTCCCCATAGGGGTGTAGATGATGTTCTAATCAGATCTACTTCTCTCTGCTAGAATTTGGTGTAATTCAAATGTTTCCACCTCCACTTGAGGGTGGAAATAATGCTTTAGCCCCTGTAATCCTTTGTGGGAGTGGTCATACACTGCACCCAGGAAATAGGCAAAAAAGGTCTGAGACAGGAGTCCGGATTATTTCCGCTTATTTATTTAAAACACTCACGTAGGTCTCAATTTGTTTGCCAGGCACTCACTATTCTAAGGTCTTTATAAATATTAGCTCTGAGGGCAAAAATATTAACTTAGAGTTGTTGTTGGAATGGTCTGAATTAACGTTGTTTATTTCCACTCTCCAGAAAATCAAAAATAGTGCCTCCGGCCCTTTAAGGTTGTCTTCGTTCCCATAACCACCCTCAACGACCCCAGACTCTTTCCCCAGGCTGGGACTCTGAACTGCGCTTCGGACCTTCCGGCCTGCTCTCGAGGCCCGGCTACTAAGCAACAACAGAGGGCGGGAAGTTTAAATGTTCCGGACCCGCCCCCAGTGCGAATAGGCCAATCAATGCCCAAACTTTTCAGCTACAGCAGTCCACTCCTCCCTCTTGCCAGGTTGGATCCCTAGGCGGGATCCGAGCATCTCCGACCAATAGCCGCTAAGAGGGCGGGCCGTGTGCGCGCGCACCTCGCCCACCGGCTAGATCACTGTGCCCGCCTGTGGTAGTTGTTCCGCGGGAGGTTTCGCTCACTTCGCGACCCAGTTGACAGAAAAAGCGGGAAAACGCCACGAATTGGTGGCAACTGGAGGAGGAGGGAATCCGGAGCTAGAGACTGTGGCCATGGAGTTGTGATTGCCAGAGGCAGTGAGATTAGACGTGCACAGGTCGCCCACAGAGCCCTCAGACCGCCTTCCAAAGCATAACCTCGGTGTGACAGAAATGAGGGTGGGGCATGTGGAGTTTCCCACGATCTCACTGTAGTGAGAACTGCCCGCTCAAAATGCCCCCATCCCTGTGCCCACAGTTCTCCACGCCCCTGTCAGCCTGCGCCTCGCCCTCTCGCGGAAGGTCTCAATGGCTTTGCATTCTGCGCGCCGCACTACCCCAGCTTCCTGGTGGGTTAAATGTCTCTTCTGAACCGCCTTCACTTTCTGCATCCTCAGAGCCCCATGGCCTCCTTAGGAGCGACCCCCGGCGGGACGCCCTCTGCCAGCTTCCGCAGCCCGGGCCCCATCCCCCTGCCCCGCCCCAGGGAGGCCGAGGAGGAGGAGGTCGATGACGACGACCAGGAGCTGGCCCAGGTTTCTCGGGGGCGCGGGAGTTCCAGTGGGGAGAGCAGGGAGTTGATAGGAATGTCAGAATAAAAGGGGGTTGGGAAGAGTCAGGCAAGTCTCTTAGCTTTGCTGAGGGTGGGTTCCACAGTTACTAAGAGAAGGTGATGAAGCCTGTCCCAGAGATTTGATAAAATGATTAACATTCACGTACGCGCGCGCTGTAGTGCATTTGGTTGTCTCTATTCCCTACAATTCACAGAACAAAAGTGCAATATTTAAGATCTTCCACAATCTTCCATTAATGTCCCTTTCAACATTTACTATAGTGTAGTAAATGACACTATCAAAACTTCCCTTAGCCTGACCCTAGATGTGCCAATTTACTCAGGTTGCTCCTACCATCAGAATACCTTTGCCTAATCTCTGCATGGTAAAATCCACCTGCTAATGATCAGATGGTGTGAACTGTGGAAATAAAGACAACAAAATGGGAGGATAACATGACAAGGATAGCAATACTGTATACTTATGAGTGATTCAAATATTAGTTTCCTTTCTTCCTCACTGGACAGATACATCTGTGTGTGCTGTGGAATTCAGGACACTTAGGCATTGCCTACTATGACACTAGTGACTCCACCATCCACTTCATGCCAGATGCTCCAGACCATGAGAGCCTCAAGCTTCTCCAGAGAGGTAGGGACATGAATTTCCCTATTCTCTGGGGTTGAAAGTGTGTTTCACTCATATGTTCTTACCTGACTGTCTTAGTCCATTTTGGGTTGCTATAAGAAAATACCTGAGGCTGGGTAATTTATGAAGAAAAAAAAATTTTATTTGGCTGACAATGCTGAATGACTGGAAGTTGAAGATTGGGCATCTGCATCTAAAGAGAGTCTCAGGCTGCTTCTACTCATAGGAGAAGGGTAGCACTGCAGAGATCAGAGTAAAAAGGGGAAGCAAGAGAGGAAGGTGTTGCCAGGTTTGTTTGTTTTTTTACAAAAACCTCTCCCAGGAACTAATAAAGTGAGAACATACACACACCTTCAAGGAGGGTATTAATCTATTCTTGAAAAATCTACCCTCATCATACCTCATAGTGACTTGATTGTAGCTCACTATAACCTCAAAACTGGGCACAAGTGATATTCCTACCTCAGCCTCCCAAATAACTGGGACTATAGATGTGTGCCACCACACCTGGCTAATTTAAAACTTTTTTTGTGGAGATGGGATCCTGTTATGTTACCCAGGCTAGTCTCAAACTGGCCTATAGCAATTCTTCTACCTTGGCTTCCCAAAGTGCTGGAACCACAGGCATGAGCCACCACATGTGACCTTACTTTTCTAAATCTCATTCCTAACTACCACCTATGTTCCCATTGTACGAAGCACTTCCTATCTTTAGAGGGAGGAAATAAGTTTTAGAGGGGAAAGGAGTAGCAAGAGGAGGGTAATGGGTTCTCTCTTAGTCACAGATAAAGATCCTTTCATTCAGGTGGTCTCTGTTCTCCTCCCAAGTTATGGATGAAATCAATCCCCAGTCCATTGTTACAAGTGCCAAACAGGATGAGGATATGACTCGGTTTCTGGGGAAGCTTGGTAAGAACTGGGAAAGGGAAAGAGGGAAAATGGGGAAGGAATGTTCCAGGAGGCTATAGTTGGGTGAGAGGGCGGGTCAGACAGAGACAGGAGGATTGAGACATATAGAATAATGGCCCTTTCTTTGCCTCCCACACAGCATCCCAGGAAGACGGAGGGCCTAAGAGACCTGAAATCATATTTTTGCCAAGTGTGGATTTTGGTATCTCCTTTCTTTTGCTTTGCACAATCACTCATCCCAGTGTCTCAACCTTTTCTCCTAACTCTACTCCCATCATCAGAAATTTTCCCTCAGCCTTATCTCATCCTAAACCTTGTGCTCTCTCTGCCCCATGACCAGTGTCCCCAAGATCTCTCCTGCTTCCTACCCTTTAATAATATGTGGCTTATTGTGAAGCCTCTGCTTAGGCATGTCTGGGGATTAGGCCGTCCTCTAAGAAGGAATCATGATACTTTTTGGAAGGTTTGATGGTTGGAATTTTCCCCATCAAGCCAAAGCCATATCACACACACACACACACACACACACACACACACACCAAAATAGAAAGAAAGAAAGAAAAAGAAAAGGTCAGCTTGGTCCCCATAGTACAGTGGTTATGGGGCCAGCCACATACACTGAAGGTGGTGGGTTTGAACCCGGCCCGGGCCAGCTAACCAACGATGACTACTGTAACAAAAAATAGCTGGGTGTTATGGTGGGTGCCTGTAGTCCCAGCTACTTGGGAGGCTGAGGCAAGAGAATCGGTTGAGCCCAAAAGTTTGAGATTGCTGTGAGCTGTGACTCTACAGCACTGTACTGAGAGCAACATAGTGAGACTCCGTCTCAAAAAAAAAAAAAAAAAAAAAGTAAAGGTCTGTCTTAGGGATCCTAATGATTCATGATTCATAATGTACTTCCATACATGTAAACTTCCCAAGTTAATAGTAAGGACAGGGAGTTTTATCTAATTAGATGTTGGAACAGTGTTATAAGTTTCTCTATTAAAATGATTTTTTTTTGACAAAAATCCCAATTCCAGACAGATATCTTACTCCCCTGAACAACTTATCTTTCTCAGGTTGTGTTGTCAGCCAAGTATCTTCATATAATATGTGAAATAAAAAGAAAATTAGACTAAGAGTCTTAAAACTTGGCTCTTTCTTTATCTTTCCATTAACTCCCTGTTTGAGCTTGGGCAGGTTACATCATCTCTCTTGCTTCTATTGTCCCATTCTTAAAATGGGGTGAAAAATTGGGCTACAAGACCTTTCCCTCTCCTTACCTCCTTCAAATAGGTCTGGAGATAAGCAAGCAGCGACTCCTTTCTGGAAACTACTCCTTCATCCCAGACTCCATGACTGCCACTGAGAAAATTCTCTTCCTCTCCTCCATTATTCCCTTTGACTGCCTCCTTACAGTGAGATGGGTCCTGGGGGAGTAGGGCAGGTTGGGAAAACGTGTAAGAATCCCTCAGTCCTAGGGTTGAGTTCTGGGGGTGGGGATGGGGGCGGGGAACTAGTTCAGCCCTGGAAAATAATTCTTTCCCCTGGTGTTATACAGCCTCCAGGACATTAAAATTGACCCCAACTTCACTGCTGATCCTCTTCCAGGTTCGAGCACTTGGAGGGCTGCTCAAGTTCCTTAGTCGAAGAAGAATTGGAGTTGAACTGGAAGACTATAATGTCAGCGTCCCCATCTTGGGATTTAAGAAATTTGTATTGTAGGTGTTTACCCCAACCTCAATCAAAGTAAGGTGGGATTGGGAGGACTGAAAAATAAGATGGGGGTTAGGGGACAGTGGGCAGTGACCCAGTGGGCAAACAGGAGAGGACAAACAGGAGAATCTGAGAGTATGTGGACCCCTGGGGAGAAGATTGGGACAATACTCAGGAATTTAGGGTGGAAGGAAAAGGAGGTGGAGCTTTGGAATTAATTTAGACCCCTCAGACCCCAGCCACTTTCCTGTTTATTTTCTGTCCTCAGGACCCATCTGGTGAGCATAGATCAAGACACTTACAGGTAAGAAGGTGGAGACAGGCTGCCACCTCTGGGGAAGGAGACAGATTAAGTTTAAATCTCTAATAATCCTAATGAGGCTCTAGTTTCCCTAATCCTGGAGGGATTAAGACCTCTTTCTTTAAGGAAAGGGGAGGACAGGGGTGGTGAGGAGAAGACAGGAGCAAAAACACAAAGGTATCACCTTTTCTTTTCTTTTTTTTGAGACAGAGTCTCACTATGTTGCCCTTTATAGTGTGCCATGACATCACAACTCACTGTAACCTCAAACTCTTGGGCTTAAGCGATTCTCTTGCCTCACCCTCTCAAGTAGCTGGGACTACAGGCAACTGCCACAATGCCTGGCTTTTTTTTGTTGCAGATGTCATTGTTGTTTAGCTGGCCTGGGCTGTGTTCAAACCCTCCAGCCTGGGTGTATGTGGCTGGCGCCCTATCCACTGAGCTATGGGTATGCCACCTTTTTCTTTTCTTTCTTTTTTTTTTTCAGAGTCTCACTGTTGCTCTTGGTATAGTGCTGTAAAATCATAGCTGACAGCAACCTCAAACTTCTAGTTTCAAGCAATCCTGCCTCAGCTTCCCGAGTAGCTGGTACAATAGGTGTCCACCATGATGCCTAGCTAATTTTTCTGTTTTTAGTAGAGAGGGGGATCTTGCTCTTGCTCAGGCCTGAGGTCAAGTGATCCATCTACCTCTGTCTCCCAGAGTGCTAGGATTACAGGTGTGAGTCACCAAGCCCAGCCTCACCTTCCTTTTCAAAGGGAGAAACTGAAGCACAAAAAAGTTAGAGATAAACCTTACATCAAGACTTGATCTCATGAGGCCAGGCTCAGTGGCTCATGCCTGTAATCCTAGCACTCTGGGAGGCTGAGGCAGGTGGATTGCCTGAACTTAGCAGTTGGAGACCAGCCTGAGCCAGAGCAAGACCTCGTCCCTAAAAATAGCCTGGCGTTGTGGTGGGCATCTATAATCCCAGCTACTTAGGAGGCTGAGGCAAGGGAATCGCTTGAGCCTAGGAGTTTGAGGTTGCAAAAAAAAAAAGACTTGATCTTAGGCTGGGTGTGGTGTCTGATGCCTGTAATCCTACTACTGTGGGAGGCCGAGGCAGGTGGATTGCCTGACCTCAGGCGTTCAAGACCAGCCTGAGCCAGAGTGAGACCTTGTCTCTTAAAAAAAAAAAAAATAGCTGGGTGTTAGGCATCTGTAGTCCCAGCTACTTGAGAGGCTGAGGCAAGAGGATCACTTATGCCCAAGAGTTTGAGGTTGATGTGAGCTATGATGCCATGGCACTTAATCCAGGTGACAAAGTGCGATGCTATCTCAATAACAAACAAACAAAAACACTTGATCTCAGGAGGATATCTCCAAGTCCATCCCATTTTCTTAGTCTTCAGTTCCAAGTATCCACATTGTTCCACTGTGCTTATCTCAATACCCTGATCTATACCCTGGCAGTGTTCTACAGATTTTTAAGAGTGAGTCTCACCCCTCCGTGTACAAAGTAGCCAGTGGACTGAAGGAGGGGCTCAGCCTCTTTGGTAAGTATGGCCCAGGCCTCATCTCACACTACAAAAACCTTCCAGAAAAGAAGTTGGTTCCAAAGATGTGTCCTAGCTCCTCTCTTGCCATTTCATGTCTACTACCAGATGTCTCTTCCACTCCAATCCAGCTTTCTTTTATTTACTTACTAACTATTTATGTATTTACTTTTTATACATTACAGGGAGGGGGGAGGAAAAGGAGGGGAAGGAAGGACCAATCCAGCTTTCTTGTCTTCTTTGTATCCTTTCTGAATTTGAGCATCTCCCCACTCTCTGTAGCTATGTAGTGGTGTTTGCATATCATTTGTTCCTTTGCCAGTTTTGTGTTCCTTCTCTGGGTTTGTATGAATATTTCTACTACTTTGGCACTGTTAGGGACTTGGGGAGGCCCTGTGTATAGAGGAGAGCTATGCAACTGTATAACTGCCTGCATTTGATTTTCATAGGCTTTATCAGTTGTCTGGCTTTAGAGTGTATCAGGGACATCATTCTAAGTATCCACATAGTTTCACTGTGCTTATCTAAGTGGATTGTGTCCAAGTTTTGCATATCCATGTTGAGTTCTTCGTGAAATCTTTTTTTTTTTTTTTTTTCAGAGACAGTCTTACTTTGTCACCCTCGGTCGAGTGCCATAGTGTCATAGCTTACAGCAACCTCAAACTCTCGGGCTCAAGCAATTCTCTTGCCTCAGCCTCCCAAGTAGCTGGGCCTCTAGGCATCTGCCACAATGCCAGACTATTTTTAAAGACAAGGTCTTGCTTTTGCTCAGGCTGGTCTCAAACCCATGAACTCAGGCAATCCACCCATTTCAGCCTCCCAGAGTGCTAGCATTACAGGGGTGAGCCACTGCGCCTGGCCCACTCTTTGTGAAATCTTAACTAGTCCTGGGTGTGTATTTTCCGGGATGGAGTGTCCCCCATCTCCTTGTACAGTAATCCTGGCTCAGATTTGTGACCAGGCACCAGCTTTGGCTGCCAGTATGCCCTGTATCTGGGCTTCCTAGGCCAGCCTGCCCTATACTAGCACCTCTGACCTGGATACCTCAACTTAGACACATACACACATTCCATCCCTGCTTCTACTCCTCACAGGAATCCTCAACAGATGCCACAGTAAGTGGGGAGAGAAGCTGCTCAGGTGAGTGGATTACACTTACATGACACACACTAATGCATGAGTTCCGTGTGCACATTACATGCTAATGCCTACTAATAGCAGTATTCAGATTAATACAACTACTAGTAGTAAAACAACTGCCTAGGCTAAATGCATTTACTCCTTACAACAGCCTCATGTGTTAGCTGGTATTATTCTCATTTTTTGTAGTCAGCACAGATACACATATACCTATAGATGACACACAGACTTGCACAAAAAGTAGCAGAAACACAGCCATAAAATGCTAATGTAACACACTAATACCTATTATTATAAAAACACTTCAAATTTCTCTAATGACTCTCAGATTTCTGTCTCTAATATGTGGAATATTAATTACATGTCATTGCCCGCTATACTTTTCACAGGCAGCTCAAACTTAAGAGCATCCAAACTGATACCCACCGGTCATGTTCCTGTGTTCCCTGTTCATGTTAATGGCATTGCTGGCAGTAAGCCTCTCAAGCTGTGAACCTTGGAGTGATGCTTCTCTCTCAAATCCCTTATTCAGTTATTCACTAAGGCTTATCGATTGCATCCCAAAATGTCTCTCCCTGCCATCCTTTTCGCTCTCTTTCCACTCCTCTAATTCTGGCTATCATCATTTAACCTGGAGTATTGCATTTGCCTTCGAATTGGTCTCTCTGCCTCTAATCTTTTTTTCTGATCCATACTTCATTCTAAAATAGTGTCATTCCAAAATAGAGATCTAAGCACATCACTCCACTTGTTTGTTTGTTTGGAGACAGAGCCTCAAGCAGTCACTCTGGGTAGAGTGCTGTGGCATCACAGCTCACAGTAATCTCCCAACTCCTGGGCTCAAGGAATTCTCCTGCCTCAGCCTCCCAAGTAGCTGGGATTACAGGTGCCTGCCACAATGCCTGGCTATGTTTTGGTTGCAGCCATCATTGTTTGGCGGCCCGGGCTGGATTCGAACCTGCCAGCACAGGTGTATGTGGCTGGTGCCTTAGCCTCTTGAGCCACAGGCACCGAGCCCATCACTCACTTTTTAAAAATACCTTAAGTAGAAACAAAATAACCAACCTCAGGAAGATTCCTCATTACCTTCAGGATGAAGATTAGCATCTTCTGGCTTGGCGCCCATAGCTCAGTGGTTAGGGCACGGGCCACATATACTGAGATTGGTGGGTTTGAACCCGGCCCAGGCCTTCCAAACAACAATGACAATTACAAAAAAAAAAAAAAATAGCCAGGCATTTTGTCAGGCGCTTGTAGTCCCAGCTACTTGGTAGGCTGAGGCAAGGGAATCGATTAAGCCCAAGAGTTTGAAGTTGCTGTGAGCTGTGATGCCTCGGCACTCTACTGAGGGTTACATAGTAAGATTTTGTCAAAAAAAAAAAAAAAAGATTAGCATCTTTAGCAGAATGATGCTCAGGATCCCTGCCATTTACCCCAATTTTAATTTCCAAGCTCACCTTCCCAAGCTCCTTTTAAGTCATTTCCTATTGAGTCTACCCTATATTCCAGTCATTTAGGGCCACTTGTCATTATGGAAACACATCATGCCTGTGTTTATACTGTTTCCTCTGTAAAGTCTTTCCCCTGTTCACCTTTCAAAAGATTACATCCTCTTCAAGGTGCGACCCAACTATCACCTTTTTGGTGAAGCTTTCATAGGTATCTGTAAGGAGATCAACATGTACCTTCCTTGTACTCAGATAGTGCTTGTTTTATGTTTTTCTAATTGCACTGTCATATAGGTTAGAATTAGCAGTCAGTGAATCTGCTTTCCTCTGTAGCTGTGCACTCTGTCTAGTGGCCATTCCTTATTACTTCAGTGCCTGACACATGGTCTTGTACGTAATAGTGCTCAGTGAGTACACACAGTATGCAAGTGCAATCAAATGGGTCACATCATCTTTAAACTCGAATGGAACCATTTGCTAGCCTACAGGGACACAACACTTTCCTTACCTCCCCTGCCCTGTGATATATATCTTTTAGGGGTTAATTCAGGATAATCTCTGAGGTCATCCCCAGGTAATTAGTGGGATAATTTAATTACCCACACATTCTCCAGTGCTACAGATCCCTAATCTCACCAGGGATGGGAGAAAGGAATTCTCAGTGAAAAGTGCTTATTAAAGGTCAGGAAGGAGGGCAGATTCCCCACATTGGATCTAGTAGGGCATGGAATCATAACCTGAATGATGAACTAAGGACCCCACTGGCCTAAAGCTGGACAGGGTACCAACAAGGTAACTGAATGTCACAGTATGCTCTAAAGAGCACAGTCCTAGCAGTCTGAAGACCTGAGTTTAAGACTCAGCTATAATTTGTTTTTGTTTTGTTTTTGAGATAGTCTCACTGTGTTGCCCTCTATAGAGTGATGGGGAGTCACAGCTCACAGCAACCTCAAACTCTTGGGCTTAAGCTGCCTCAGCCTCCCAAGTAGCTGGGATTACAAGCATCCGCCACAAAACCAGACTTTTCAGCTATAATTTTTACTATCAGATGACTTTGAACAAGTTCCTTATCCTTTAACAGCCCCATTTCCTCAGCTGTAGAATTAGGCTTGACTGAGGTCTCCTGGCACTAGCAGTCCATGAGTCAGACATACATAGGTGTTTCATGCAGAAGTCTGCTTAGTGAGGCTCATGTGCTCTTCAAAGTGGGGATGAATATTCATGGACTGCTAAGGCTGTAGCCCTTAATGGCCAAGGAGTGGAGATACCTAAATCCACCCTAAAGCCATCTGGGGGCTCCACTTCATTCTAATCTGATGTAGTCTAACACATTGGCTTTTTTTTTTTTGACAAGGTCTCACTCTGCTGCCCAGCTAAATAGTGCAGTGGCATCCTCATAGCTCAATGCAACCTCAAACTCCTTTCCATCCTTTTGCCTCACCCTCCTAAGTAGCTGGGACCACAAGTATGAGCCCATGTGCCCAGCCGATTTTTTTTTTTTCACTTTTTGTAGGTCTTTGTGTGTGTGTGTGTGTGTGTGTGTGTATGTGAGATAGAGTCTCACTTTGTCACCCTGGGTAGAGTGCTGTGGTGTCATAGCTCACAGCAACCTCAAACTCTTGGGCCAAAGCAAGTCTTATGGCTCAGCTTTCCAAGTAGCTGGGACAACAGGTGGCTGCCACAATGCCTGGCTATTTAAAGAGACAGGGTCTCACTTTTGCTCAGACTGGTCTCAAACTCCTGAGCTCAGGAAATTCACCTGGCTTGACCTCCCAGAGTTCTGGGATTACAGGGGTGAGCCACTGTGCCTGGCCATTGCAGAATTTTTGTAGAGACAAGTTCTCACTATTGCCCAGGCTGGTCTCGAAATCCTGGCCTCAGGTGATCCCCCTGCCTCAGTCTCCCAAAGTGCTGGGTCTACAGGCATGAGCCACCATGCCCAGAACATACTGTCTCTTATATAAAATGGTTGCTTGTTTTGTTTTATTTTGGAGACAGAGTCTCATTATGTCACCCTCAGTAGAGTGCTGTAGTGTCATAGCTCACAGCAACCTCCAACTCTTGGGCTTAAGCAATTCTCTTGCCTCAGCCTCCCAAGTAGCTGGTACTATAGGCTCCCGCCAAATGCCCAACAATTTTTTTGTTGCATTTGTTTTTAGCTGGCTTGGGTCGGGTTCGAACCCACCAGCCTTAGTGTGTGTGGCTGGCGCCGTAACCACTGTGCCATGGTTGCTTGTTCGTATATAGGAAAGAATCTGTAGGCTCACAAGTCCTTATATATGTAGAGTCTCACATTCTTTTATTTATTTATTTATTCATTTATTTATTTATTTATTTATTTATTTATAGGGAGAGAGAGTTTCACTTTGTCAGCCTTGGTAGAGTGCTGTGCATCATAGCTCCCATTCTTGGGTTCAAGCAATTTTCTTGTCTCAGCCTTCCGGACAGGCACCCACCTCAACTCCCAGCTATTTTTGGACGCAGGGTCTCGCTCTGGCTCAGGCTGGTCTCCAACCTGTGAGCTCAGGCAATCCACTCGCCTCAGCCTCCCAGAGTGCTTGGATTATGAGTGTGTGCCACCTTGCCTGGTCTTGAGTCTCAAATTCTTTGTAGCCATAGGAGGTAGGAATATCCAGAATTAGACAAACATAGATGAGACATGATTATTATATACTAATTTATTTAATTTTTTTGTTTGTTTTGAGACAGAGTCTCATTATGTTGCCCTCAGTAGAGTGCTATGTCATCACAGCTCACAGCAACCTTAAACTCTTGGGCTTAAGCCAACGGTTCTCAACCTGTAGGTTGCAACCCCTTTGTAACAATGAAAATACATCACAGTATTAGGAAGGTCGAGAACCACCGGCTCAAGTGATTCTCTTGCCCAGCTATTTTTTGTTGTTGTTGTTGTCATTGTTATTTAGCAGGCCTAGGCCAGGTTCGAACCCGACAGCCCAGGTACTTGTGGCTGGCGTCCTAACCACTGAGCTATAGGTGCAGAGCCTACTAATTTAATTTATTAAGAAATACCTCTAACACACTAAAAGACGTTTTTTTTTTAGACATAGAGTCTCTCTATGTTGCCCTGAGTAGAGTGCTGTGGCGTCACTCACAGCAACCTCAAACTCTTGGGCTTAAGCGATCCTCAGTCTCCCAAGTAGCTGGGACCACAGGCTCCCACCACAATGCCCTGCTTTTTTTTTTTCCTTTGGTTGTCATTGTTGTTTGATGACAACCAAGCTTTGGATTCGAACCCGCCAGCTCTGGTGTATGTGGCTGGTGCCCTAGCCGCTGAGCTATAGGCACCAAGCCTACACTAAAAGATATTAATGGTTAGGCATGGTGGCTCATGCCTATAATCCTAGCACTCTGCAATGCTAAGGCTGGGTAGATTGCTTGAGCTCAGGAGTTCAAGACCAGCCCGACCCAGTCTCTACTAAAAATAGAACAATTAGCTGGGCATGGTAGCATATACCTTAGTACCAGCTACTCAGGAAGCTGTGGCAAAGGGGATAGCTTAAGCCCAGGAGTTTGAGTTTGTTGTGAGCTAGGTAAGATGCCAGGGCACTCTATCCTGAGGCAACATAAGTGAGACTTTGTCTAAAAAGAAAAAGAGATTAATAATAATATATAAATCCTGTATATCCACTGGCCAACTTAAGAATAAGATGTTGTTGAAGCCCCTTAATGTCCCCTCTTAATCCATTTTTCTCTGCAGGATGACCATTATGAATTAAAGGCTTGACTTGGAGCCTGTAGCTTAGTGGTTAGGGTGCTGGCCACATACATGGGCTGGTAGGTTCGAACCTGGCCCAGGCCTGCTACAATGACAACTACAACAACAAAAAAATAGCTAGGCCTTGTGGCAGGCGCCTGTGGTCCCAGCTACTTGGAAGGCTGAGGCAAGAGAATCTCTTAAGCCCAAGAGTCGGAGGTTGCTATGAGTTGTAACGCCACAGCAATTTACCAAGGGCAACATAGTGAGTCTCTGTCTCAAAAAAAAAAAGAATTAAAGGCTTATCATTCCACATAGGGCAGTTACGTCCTTTCATAGAAAGAGCACAAAAAGACAAATCCCTGTCCTATTTCCCAGAGACACTTTTTTTTTTTTTTGAGACAGAGCCTCAAGTGTGGCATCACAGCTCACAGCAACCTCCAATTCCTGGGCTCAAGTGATTCTCCTGCCTCTGCCTCCCAAGTAGCTGGGACTATAGGTGCCCACTATAACACCTGGCTATTTTTTGGTTGTAGCATCATTGTTGTTTGGTGGGCCCGGGTTGGATTTGAACCCACCAGCTCAGGTGTATGTGGCTGGCACCTTAACCACTTAAGCCACAGGTGCCGAGCCTCCCAAAGGCACCTTCAAAGCTAAATACAGACATACAAACGCATACTGACTCACCCTGTCCTACTCAGCCAGAGAGCTGCAGCACTGGCATACAAATACCTCAACACACTGCTCTCCCTCTAAAATATTGACAAGTTCCATCACGTACCCACATGGAATGACACGTGGTCTAATCCATCAGAACATCTACAGTGCATCTTAGATGGGTACAGGTGAAACTTACTAAATGCAGAATACAAATGCCTACATACAGTAAATAAGAAAATACCTTGAAGTCTACGTTAACAGTTTGATGAGAATATTTCAGATTGTATATGAAACCCGCACATTGTACCCCTTGATTGCAGTAATGTACACAGCTATGATTTAACAATAAAAATAAATAAATTTAAAAAAATAAAATAAAATCCAGAGATTTTCAGACTATACATAAACACACCCACACAGGACACTGCTTCATCAGTATGTTCCTGTATCATGTCTTGGATACATATTGCTACAATCCCTAGGGACCTGCAAACACATTTAGGTAAATTGAGATCAAGACCATGATGAGAACAGATGTAATTTGTAGTACCCCTACCTCAACTCTCACTTCCAGGCTATGGTTCACACGTCCAACTCAGGACCTAGGGGAACTCAATTCCCGTCTGGATGTCATTCAGTTTTTTCTGCTGCCTCAGAATTTGGACATGGCTCAGATGTTGCATCGGCTGCTTGGTCATATCAAGAATGTGCCTGTAAGCCCAGGATGGGGAGCAAGGAGGTGGGGGAGGAGGTTGAGGGGCCCATATTGGGCACTGAACTGGGTTTCTGAGTGGCATTACAGTGCAGGAGGGAAAAACAGTGGCTGTCACCTTGTCTGACTGTAGCTGATTCTGAAACGTATGAAGTTGTCCCACACCAAGGTCAACGACTGGCAGGTTCTCTACAAGGTAAGGCCGCCCTTCTTGGATTCCAGATGTCCAAAGCCCGTCAGCCTGTGTTCCAGACCCTCTGAACTCTGGACACTTTGTCTAACTTTATTCCCATCACTTTCTAAAAACTTTGTATTATAGAAACCGTCAAAAACATTTAGAGAGAATAATATAGTCAGCCCCCATGCATCTTCAATATTTTGTCTCATACCAATCTTGTTTCTTCTATATCTTCTCCTTCTTTCCCCTTCTTGGATTATTTTGAAATAAAATTCCAGTCATTCTATTATTTCATCCATAAATATTTCGGTACAATTCCTCAAAGAAATTATTTTTTAGAAGAATGAAAATATCATTATCTTATCTAAAAATATGATTCTTTAGTATCATCAAATACCTGATACTTAAATTTCTAATCATCTCTTACATGGTTTTCTTCATTACAGTTCCTTTAGTTAGGATCCACAGACAGTCAACATCCAGCAATGAATGGGATGATGGCTCTTTAGTCTTCTTTAATCTGGGGGTTCCGTCTTTATCTCACCTCCCTCATTCTCTCTTTTTTTTTTCCCTTTGCAAGTTATGTGTCAAAGAGCCTGTTTTATTATTTGTCCTATAGTGTTTCCCTTAGCCTGGATTTTGCTGTTTATATTACCCAGGTGTTTTTGACATATTTCTTTCTCTTATATAACTTCTGTAAATTAGTAGATATAGAAGCATGACTAGGTTCAAGTTTTTTTTCAATATTGTTTCATAATAGAGGAAAACAATGTCTGATATGTCTATCCCTCTTTCGGTGATGTTAGCAGCTTTTGATTTTTAATACCTAAATCTATTAATTCTTTAGGGACTGTAAAGTAGTGTTATTCTAAATTTGTTATTCCTTCTTTATTTATTAGCCAGAAATTTCAGAAAAGGTAAACTTCCTCTCATGTATGTTTACTGACTAGTGTTAAAATTTATATAGAAATATAGAAAATTGCTTGATTTTTTTTCCTTAATTTTTATTTACCACTGTCAATATAGTAAATTAGTTTCCTAAGATCCTCCAAGGTAGCCAGTGAATTTTTTGGTTACTGTTGTAGTTGTTTTAGTACCATTATGAACTTATGGATTTACACATATGTTTCAGTCCACTGCGTTTTATATCTTTTTAAAATTTTTTTTGCATTTTATATCTTTATATGTGTTAAAATCAGTCCATCTCTGGCCAATGGGAGCCTCTTTATACTTGTTTCTAAGTCTTTTAAACATGACCCCAGGGCGGCACCTGTGGCTCAGTGGGTAGGGGGCTGACCCCATATACTGAGGGTGGTGGATTCAAACCCGGCCCCAGCCAAATTACAACAAAAAACAAGCCAGGCGTTGTGGCAGGCACCTGTAGTCCCAGCTACTCAGGAGGCTGAGGCAAGAAAATCACCTAAGCCCAAGAATTTTTTTTTTTTTTTAAAGCCTTTTTTTCTCTATTTTTTTTTTATTTTTTGCAGTTTTTGGCTGGGGCTGGGTTTGAACCCACCACCTCTGGCATATGGGGCCAGCGCCCTACTCCTTTGAGCCACAGGTGCCGCCCTAAGCCCAAGAATTGGAGGTTGCTGTGAGCTATGTGACACCATGCCACTCTACTGAGGGTGATAAAGTGAGACTCTCTTAAAAAAAAAAAAAAACATGACCCCAGTAGACTTTATTTATTTATTATTTATTATTATTGTTGTTGTTTTTTTTTTTGAGATAGAGTTTCACTGTGTTGCCCTCGGTAGAGTGCCGTGGGATCACAGCTCACAGCAACCTCAAACTCTTGGGAGTAAGCGATTCTCTTGCCTCAGCCTCCCAAGTAGCTGGGACTACAGGCACCTGCCACAACTGGCTATTTTTTTGTTGCAGTTGTTTAGCTGGCCTGAGCAGGATTCAAACTTGCCACCCTTGGCCACTGTGCTATGGGCCCCATATTTATTGATTTATTTATTTTCTTTCTGTTTTTTTGTTTTGTTTTGTTTTGTTTTTTGTAGAGACAGTTTCGCTTTATCACCCACTGTAGAGTGCTGTGGCATCACACAGCTCACAGCAACCTCCAACTCCTGGGCTTAGGTGATTCCCTTGCCTCAGCCTCCTGAGTAGCTGGAACTACAGGTGCTCGCCACAATGTCTGGCTATTTTTTTTGTTGCAGTTTGGTCAGGGTCAGGTTTGAACCTGCCACCCTTGGTATATGGGGCTGGTGCCCTGCCCACTGAGCCACAGGTGCTGCACATTTTTTCTTTCTTTCTTTTTTTTTTTTGAGACAGAGTCTCACTTTTGTCACCCTCAGTAGAGTGCTGTGGCATCACAGCTCACAGCAATCTTCAACTCTTCAGCTCAAGTGATTCTCTTGCCTCAGCCTCCCAAGTAGCTGGGACTACTAGTGCCTGCCACAACATCTGGCTATTGTTATATTTTGTTTTTTTAGAGACAGAGTAGTCTCACTTTATTGCTAGGATTACAGGTGTGAGCCACCACACCCAGCTTCCCAGTAGACTGTAACAGCTTCCTAGTTCTCTGGTTTGACAAAATGTATCAGATATGGCTAGGTGCCTGTAGTTCAAGCAGCCAAGGTGCCAGCCACATACACCAGAGCTGGCAGGTTCGAATCCAGCCCAGGGCTGCCAAACAACAATGACAACTACAACCAAAAAATAGCCGGGCTTTGTGGCGGGCACTTAAGCCCAGGAGCCGGATGTTGGTTGCTGTGAGCTGTGATGCCATGGTACCTTACCCAGGGTGACAGCTTGAAGCTGTCTCAGGAAAAAAAAAAAAATTAAAATACATGACAAATTGGTACTGGTATCCCTAATTTAAATGCAGAACCACAGGGTTCTTACTTCCTATATTCCTTTACTTACTCTCATCAATATTTCCTTTCTTCCACCCTGAAAATCCTGGTTCTTAATAACTCTAGAAATGATAAAATTATCATTCATTTGCTTTTCCCCATACTACATCCACGACAATCTCAGATTTGCATTACCAGCACTACTACCAACTATTATTATTATTATTGAGAAATTATTTCCTTTTTTTTTTAAAGGAGAGTAGGGAGTAGAAACAGTTTTTTTTGTCCCTACTAGTGATACATAGTCAATTACTATGTTTTAGTCACCTGGAATAATGTCTTTCTATGTGGTTATATTATTACTTGTATATACATATATGTTCTTTTATTACATTCTATTTTTTATTTTTAGGAGTTATTTTTTCAACTTTTGCTTTATTTTACAAATATATAAAATATTTACATAGTTACAAAGTATACTTGCCTAATTCTGGTCTCCATCCTTGTCCCTTCTTACCACTTATAAATCAACATTTTCTTTCTTTGAATTTTGAGACTGATCCTTCTATTATTATTTTTTTTTATTTTTATTTTTTTTTGAGACAAGAGTCTCAGTATGTAGCCCTTGGTAGAGTGCTGTAGCGTCACAGTTCATGACGGGTTTAAGCGATTCTCTTGCCTCAGCCTCCCAAGTAGCTGGGACTACAGGTGCCTACCATAATGTCCAGCTATTTTTTGTTGTTGTTGTCATTGTTGTTATACAGGCATGGGCTGGATTTGAACCCAACCTCCCCACCCTCCGTGTATGTGGCTGGTGCCCGTGCCCTAGCTGCTGAGCTACAGGCATTGAGCGGATTTTTAACTATTATTTTATTTTATTTTATTTTATTTGCATTTTTTTTGGCTGGGGCTGGGCCTGAACCTGCCACCTCTGGCATATGGGGCCAGTGCCCTACCCCTCTGAGCCACAGGTGCCACCCACTATTTATCTTTTAAATGATTGAGACTTAAAAGTTGCAAAAATTGGCTCAGCACCTGTAGCTCAAGCGGCTAAGACACCAGCCCCATACATCAGAGCTGGCGAGTTTGAATCCAGCCCAGGCCTGCCAAACAACGACAACTACAACCAAAAAATAGCCGGGAGGGGTGGCGCCTGTGGCTCAATAGGTAAGGCGCTGGCCCCATATACCGAGGGTAGCGGGTTTGAACCCAGCCCCGGCCAAACTGGGTGGGGGCATTGGCAACAAAAAAATAGCTGGGCGTTGTGGTGGGCACCTGTAGAGGCTGAGGCAGGACAATCGCCTAAGCCCAGGAGCAGAAGGTTGCTGTGAGCTGTGTGACGCCCTACCAAGGGTGATAAAGTGAGACTCTGTCTCTAAAATAAAAAAAATAGCTGGGCGTTGTGGGGTGCCTATAGTCCCAACTACTTGGGAGGTTGAGGCAGGAGAATCGCTTAAGCCAGGAGTTGGAGGTTGCTGTGAGCTGTGATGCCACAGCTCTCTACCCAGGGAGAGACAGCTTGAGGCTCTATCCAAAAAAAAAGAAAAAGTTGCAAAAATTATAGAGTCCTTATATAATCTTTCATCCATTTTATACCAGTATTAACATCCTACATTTTCATAGTACAATTATGTACTATGAGTACATAATTATATTTGTTTGGCCTGCCAAACAATATATATCTTATTTTTATGAGTTATTATTGGCCTGCCAAACAATATATCACTTATTTTTATGAGTTATTATTGAATGCTATGAATATTTATCTGTTTTGGCTGGCACCTGTAGCACAGCCTCAGTCACAAAACACTGAGGCTGGTGGGTTTGAACCCAGCACTGGCCAGCTAAACAGCAGTGACAACTGCAACAAAAAAATAGCCTGGCGTTGTGGTGGGCACCTGTAGTTCCAGCTACTTGGATGGCTGAGGCAAGAGAATCACTTAGACCCAAGAGTTTGAGGTTGCTGTGAGCTGTGATGCTACAGCACTCTACCCAGGGCAACATAGTGAGACTCTTAAGATATACATATATATATTTTTTTCTTTCTTTCTTTTTTTGAGACAGAATCTCGCTTGCCATCATTGGTAGACTGCTGTGGTGTCACAGCTCACAGCAACCACAAACTCCTGGGCTTAAGCGATTCTCTTACCTCAGCCTCCCAAGTAGCTAGGACTATAGGCACCTGCCACAATGCTTGGCTATTTTTTTGAGATATGGTCTCACTCTTGTTCAGGCCTCGAACCTGTGAGCTCTGGCAATCTACCTGTCTTAGCCTCCAAGACAGGATTACAAGTGTGACCGTGTGAGCCACTGCACCCAGCCCCTGTCAATATTTATTTCTGCATTTCTGCTCAAATAAGGTTTAGGCTTGGTCATTGGGAGTTCTTTCATTTTTTTTTTTTTTTTTTTTAACAAGATGATGTCTCACTATGTTGCCCAGGCTGGTCTTAAACTACTGGGATCCATCCTCCTATCTCAGCCTCCCAACTAGCTAGGACTGTAGGTTTGTGCCACCAGACCTCCTCTGGTTGGCTGGTGTTTTGTTTTTTTTTGAGACAGAGTCTCACTATGTCACCCTTGGTAGAGTGCTGTAGCATCACAGCTCACAGCAACCTCAAACTCTTGAGTTTAAGTAATTCTCTTGCCTCAGACATCCAAGTAGCTGGGACTACTGTTGTTTGGAAGGCCAGAGCTAGATTTGAACCCGACAGCTCTGGTGTATGTAGCTGGTGCCCTAACTGCTGAGCTACAGTCACTGAGCCTCTGGTTGGCTTTTGATTATGCCCTTTTGACATGACCTCCAATAGCTTTAATTTGAGCACTTCCTAGATTTTTTAGCTTCAGACTTTGTACTTTTCTTGCCTAGTCCAGAATTAGTTTCTCGCACTGTCATGTAAGTACCATGCGCTAATTGTGCCACTGGAGCTCCAGAATTAGTTTCTCTAAAAAGCCCTGTTACTTTTTGGAGAATGGCATTAGAAGCCAAGATCTGGCTGCTAGGTGTAGTTATTGCTACTGGGGTATCTAACACTTCTAAGCCATCACCATAGACAGAGCTAGGGAATATATGTGTGTGTGTGTGTGTGTGTGTGTGTGCATACTAACCTACGCATAATATATGTAGGTATATACATATACTAGTCTATGCATATACATCTATGTTCCTATATTAATCTCCTGAGTTCATAATGATACCACTGATTCCAATCCAATACCACAAAGTTCACTCTAGACTTTTTTTCCTTTACTTATTTGCAACTTCTTTTTCTGATAGTGAGAAATCTGGTTCTCAATATCTGCACTATATATACTTAAGACATTGAGTAATCTGTTTTTAAAAATATGAGTAGATGCCTCGGCACCCATAGCACAGTGGTTACGGTGCCAGCCACATCCACCAAAGTTGGTGGGTTCGAACCCAACCCAGGCCAGTTAACCAACACTGACAACTGCAACAAAATATAGCCAGGTGTTGTGGCAGGCACCCGTAGTCCCAGCTACTTGGGAGGCTGAGGCAAGAGAATCTCTTGAGCTCAAGAGTTTGAAGTTGCTGTGAGCTGTGATGCCAAGGCACTCTACTGAGGGCAACATAGTGAGACTGTGTCTCAAAAAAAAAAAAAAAGTCACTGCCCTTAGGATAATGATTCTGAATTTAAAAAAAAAAAATGAGTAGATTATGTCTATTTGTATCTCCCTTTCCCACTGCTCATTAATATTTACTCTCTGCTTCTTTTAGACTGGGCTGCGTTTAAGACCTCTGCTTAGGATACCTACTGTGTTCCTGCTCAGTATAACAGAGTGGTTAAAAGTCAGACATCTGGGTTCAAATCCCAGCTCTTCCATTTAGTCAGTGTGAGACCTTGAGGAAATCACATCTCCTCTCTGTACTTCAAGTTGCTCATCTGTCAAATTGAGATAGTACTAGTACCCACCTCATAGGAGCATTCTGAGGAATGAATGAAATTAACACATGTAAAAGGTTAGAACATTGCCTGGCACAGAGTAAACAGTCAGTAAATATTAGCTCCGATTCCTACTTCTATTCATTAACCCATGCATTTTCTTGCCCTCACACACAATGCCAGCCTGCCTTCCTTTTTAGTACCTTTATTTAAGGCCAATATATTTCCTTTTCTCTGCAAAGATATCCCAAACTATCCTAGCCACAGAATAAGACTATAGACATACTCTGTGAGCTTCTTTAGTTAGTCAGTTTTACAACTTGGCCAGTGTATCTCATGGGTAGTCACTTTTTTTGGTTGCTTGTTTCCATGATAGCTATATTATAGCCCCCTTGATTTAAATGCTTTTCATATCTCCTACCACAAAGGAAGGCTCCATAAATGTCCAAGGGATTTGGTCTGTCCACTCAGTCTAATCAGTAGTTAGATCATCTGCTGCAGATTACTAACCTTCACCTGGGAAATTAACTCTCAATGGCTCCCTTCCTGTTCTCTCTTTCCCAATGCTGTCATTGTCCCTCTATCAGAGTACCTAACATCTTATTTTTACAACTTCAGGATATATAAATATATATATATATATATATATTTTTTTTTTTTTTTTTTTTTGAGAGTCTCAAGCTATCACCCTGGGTAGAGTGCTGTGGTGTCACGGCTCACAGCAACCTCCAATTCCTGGGCTTAAGTGATTCTCTTGTCTCAGCCTCCCAAGTAGCTGGGACTATAGGCACCTGCCACAATGCCTGGCTATTTTTTTTTTTTTTTTTTTTTTTTTTTGGTTGCAGACCTGGGCCAAGTTCCAACCTGCCAACCTAGGTGTATGTGGCCGGTGCCCTTGCCAACTGAGCTACGGGCGCCACCTATTTCTGTCTTCTTTACTACACTGTCAGCTCGGCTGGGAAAGGGATCATATCTTAGTTGTCTTTGTAATCTCAATGTTTAGTACAGTGCCTGGCACATAGTTTTATAGATGCCATTTTATCCCTCACTGTTTTCTTTTTGCCTTGGAGAACTCTCTCTTTGTTGATGTACTTTCCTCTGTTGGTCTTTATTCTTCTTAGTTGTCCATGTCCCCTCACCTCAACCCAGCCTGGGTACACCGCCACTTTCCTCAGTTCATTTCTCCCACAGACTGTGTACAGTGCTCTGGGCCTAAGGGATGCCTGCCGCTCCCTGCCTCAGTCCATCCAGCTCTTTCGGGACATCGCCCAAGAGTTCTCTGATGACCTGCACCACATTGCCAGCCTCATTGGGAAGGTGGTGAGTGGAAGGAAAGAGAGCACTTGGGGAGGTTGGGAAGTGAGATGGGACTTGAGTGGAGAGAGACTAGGGCCTGGTTCTCTACAGGGAAGGTGATGTGGGAGAAGGGGAGGCATGGAAGATGTTGAGGTCAGTTAGGTGGTTAAAAATGGGATGATGGAATGGTTGTAAACAAATCTACTTATCCAGTTATATCTTTGAATAAAAAAATCTTTAAGTTAAAAATAAAATTAAAAAAAAAATCGGATGATGAAAGGTGATAGAACTTAAGGGAAGTGCCTGGAGGGTGAAGGTAAAGCAGAACTGCAGGGAGAATTGAGGCCCAAGGAGAGTTGAGAAACAGGACATGAAGAGGGGGCTGGGTGCTAAGAACTGGACTTCTTATCTCCTCAGGTGGACTTTGAGGGCAGTCTTGCTGAAAATCGCTTCACAGTCCTCCCCAACATAGATCCTGAAATTGATGAGAGTGAGTGAGTGGTGTGCAGGAGCCTGTGCAGTGATGGGCACCATCCTTGGTAGACAGTCACCATAGCTGGGGATCTTCATAGCAACCAGGCAGGAACCTCAATTTGATATTTATGTGTCTTCCACCCTCCTAGAAAAGCGAAGGCTGATGGGACTTCCCAGTTTCCTCACTGAGGTTGCCCGCAAAGAGCTGGAAAATCTGGACGCTCGTATTCCTTCATGCAGTGTCATCTACATCCCTCTGGTGAGGGCAGGAGAGTGGGTGTAGCCTCCAGGAATCTTTTAGAGGAGATATTAGGCCTATGAAGAATATATTAGTATACAATAAAAATTTTAGGGGAACATAAACACCTTTTGCTGAGAATACAGAAGTCTCTAGGTTCCTCTAAGAGAGAAGGTGCCCAGTGAGTCTCCCAGTAGGAGAGTAGAGTATCTCCTCTTTTCTCTCCCCAGATTGGCTTCCTTCTTTCTATTCCCCGCTTGCCTTCCATGGTAGAGGCCCCTGACTTTGAGATTGAGGGACTGGACTTCATGGTAAGACCTTTGACCTCTGTTCAGGGAGGTGACAAGGAAAATGAATCAATACTTGATTGAGTACCTTACCCCATTAGCAGTGCCCAACAGGAGAGAGAAGTCATGGTGGGACAATGGAGGTGGGGTTAGAAAGGTTAGAAAGGTGGGAGAAGACAGTGGCTCCAGCCACAGCCACTGAGCAGCTAGAAGAAAATAAAGTGGAAGAGAAAAAAAAAAAAAGGAAAAAGAAAGTTGAGAGAAGAGAGGAAGACCAAGAGATACAAAGCCCATAACTTGAACACTTGTACCCAGTTTCTCTCAGAGGAGAAGCTACACTATCGTAGTGGTCGAACCAAGGAATTGGATGCATTGCTGGGAGACCTGCACTGTGAGATCCGAGGTGAGGAGAAGCCAGTGAATGGCTGGAGGGGAGTGAGCAGCTCAGGATGTCTCTCTACCTGCTCTGTTTTTCTTACTCTTACTCTGCATCTTTTCCTCTGAATGTCTCTGGAGTTTCAGACGGTATCTGTACACTTGTTTCCGGGCCCTTCTGTATACCTCTGTCTCTCCTTTACTTTATCCACCCCCAGACCAGGAGACCCTGTTGATGTACCAGCTGCAGTGCCAGGTGTTGGCACGGGCCACTGTCTTGACCCGGGTATTGGACCTTGCCTCCCGTCTGGATGTCCTGCTGGCTTTTGCTAGTGCTGCCCGGGACTATGGCTACTCAAGACCCCGTTACTCCCGCAAGCTCCTTGGGGTACGAATCCAAAATGGCAGGTGAGACTAGAAGAGGATGGAAGCGTAGACACAAGGGGCTCAAAGGCCCCATATTCTGGGGTTCATCCATGTGGATCCATGGACCATGTGAGGTGCCTCTCCACCACTGCAGACATCCTCTGATGGAACTCTGTGCCCGAACCTTCGTGCCCAACTCTGCAGAATGCAGTGGGGATAAAGGGAGGATCAAAGTCATCACTGGACCCAACTCCTCAGGAAAGAGCATATACCTCAAACAGGTGAGAAGTCCTACAGCTTGGGCCTCTGACATCTCCATCTTCTTCACCCCCATCTGCTAGCCAACCCAGACTAGCTTTTTTCCACTGTGTTCTGACCCTACCTGTCATGAAGAGACCACTACTCACACCCCTGCTCTTCTACCTCACATGTTCTCGTTCTCTGATGAGCCAGAGCCACACACTAATGAATCTTTCCATAGCTTGAATTCCCCGTACCTACCTCTGAATAGGTACATGCCACCCCCTAATGTGCGTCTGCCTACTCCCCTGTGCCTCTTTACTGACTCTAAATTAGGGGCTTTGATCAGGCTTGGGGGAGAAGAGGTACATATGTGCCCTATTTCCTTTTTTCTCCTATGATACTGTATCCATTTCTCTTTGATCTATCATTCAGACATCTATCTAACTGCCTCAGTTGATCCTCTCACCTCAGCCCACCGCACCAGGCCCCAGCCCTGTTTCCTCCTCTATTCAGGTAGGCTTGATCACATTCATGGCCCTTGTGGGCAGCTTTGTGCCAGCAGAGGAGGCTGAAATTGGGACAGTAAACGCCATCTTCACTCAAATTCATAGCTGTGAATCCATCTCCCTTGGCCTCTCCACCTTCATGATCGACCTCAACCAGGTCAAAGGGAGCAAAGGGAGGTGGGCTTGGGGAAGGTAATAATGGGGAAGGAACCAGGAACCCCTGAGAATGCTCAGAACAGGAAAGCAGTCTCTGCTGTATTCCCTTATAATAGGGTCAGGGAGTACCCAGGTCAGAGGCTGGAGGAATCAATTCCACAAATCTTTCTTCAATCCTTGCTTCTTGTGAGGTACTGTTGGCAGGGCAGGATGAAAAAACATGCACCTTGGCACGGCTCCTGTAGCTCAGCAGCTAGGGTGCCATCACATACACAGGAGCTGAAGCATTCAACCCAGCCTGGGCCTGCCAAACACCGACAACTATAACCAAAAAAAAGCCGGGCATTGTAGTGGGCACCCATAGTCCCAGTTACTTGGGAGGCTAAAGCAACAGAGTTTGAGGTTGCTGTGAGCTGTGATGCTATGGCACTCTACCAAGGGCAACATAGTAAGACTGTCTCAAAACAAACAAACCAAAAAAAAAACCCCATGTACCTCACCATTGAAGAACTCCTAGTGCAGCAGGGTGGGCATACACAGCTCTGTTCATAAGCAGACTTTGGTCAGGGCATTACGGGCCTTGAATACTAATAAAACTTTTCCTTGTTGACCTCATGCCCAGCAGGTGGCAAAGGCTGTGAACAATGCCACTGCACAGTCTCTGGTCCTTATTGATGAATTTGGAAAAGGAACCAACACGGTGAGGAGAGAAGCTAATGAGGAACTAAGGAGGGAAAATGGAGGAGGGTGAAGGAGGGTAAGGCTGAGGATGGAACTGAGCCCTGTGAGAAGAATAGGGATGTGTGAGTAGAAAAGAGAGACCACAAGGTAGGGAAAGGCCAGAGTAGGTACAGGGGGTATGTGGGCCCCTTACTGTTCTGCACCTTCACCTGTGGCCTCTGTACAGGTGGATGGACTCGCACTTCTGGCTGCTGTGCTTCGACACTGGCTGGCGCTTGGCCCCACATGTCCCTACATCTTTGTGGCCACCAACTTTCTGAGCCTTGTTCAGCTACAGCTGCTGCCACAGGGGCCCTTTGTGCAGTATTTGGTGAGGAAACCAATCTAGCCCCCAGGATCCCCTGGACTGAGCATTTTCCAGAGGAGAGATTAGCTTCTCTATCAGAACAGTGGTTCCCTGAGCGCAGAGACCACATCCCTTTTCTCACTCCCCACAGGGTCTGGCCAAGGGTTTCAGGGCAGGAAGCAGGTGATTGAGAATACACTGTCACTTTTTATTCTCTTTTAAGACCATGGAGACCTGTGAGGATGGGAACGACCTGGTCTTCTTCTATCAGGTTTGCGAGGGTGTTGCCAAGGCCAGCCATGCGTCCTACACAGCCGCCCAGGCTGGGCTTCCTGATAGACTCATTGCTCGTGGCAAGGAGGTGATAAGATCTGAATGTCCATCTGCCTCCACCTCAGGGCTTCCTTCCATTGGCCCTACTCTGCTTTTCTGGACCTACAGGATTTCTGACCCTCATTTTCTCTTCTCTTCCCCAACATCCCTTCCACCTTCCTTCTTGTTTGTAGGTTTTAGACTTGATCCGCAGTGGAAAACCCATCAAGCCTGTCAAGGAGTTGCTGAAGGAGAACCAAATGGAGAAGTGAGTGTGTTGCCTCAGTGTCTTTGCCCTCTCTAGCACCTTCTCCTGTAGCTCTGCCCTCCTTCGCAGGGACTCAGCCAGCCTTCTCCAGCATTTTGCCCTTCAAAGACTCATCCCTAAATCTTCCAGGTGCTGGGGTTCCTGTGCCACAGCCTCTCCCCTCTGCTCTGGGACTTGGATACCCATACTCCCATAAATCTTGCCATTCTCTCTCCCCTTTAGCTGCCAGAGATTAGTGGACAAGTTTCTGAAACTGGATTTGGAAGACTCTAACCTGGACTTGGACATTTTCATGAGGCAGGAAGTACTGCCTACTGCCACTGCTATCATCTAAGAGTCCTTCCTCTGCCCTCCCCAACTTCCTGGGACCCTGATTGGCTGCCATCCCTCTTTGTTTTCTTATCTCCTTCAGACCCAGAGTTCTTAGTTTCCTTAAAAGTTTTGTTTCATATTAGGAATAAAGTTTGTTTTGGAGAAAGTTATTGTTTCCTGAAGCCAGCCAAAACAAAACAAGAGAATAGGAAAGAGCCAAAACACCAAGCAGGAGTCCACAGAGAAACTTGCCCTGCCTCATTAAAAATGCAGTGACACTGCTATAGGGAAACCCTAGATTCTGCCCAAGGGGAATTCATGAGACCAAATCACTTTAGAGAGGCCCTACAAAAACAGATTAGAAGGAAGACACATGGGCCCTGTAGAGGGGATGGTCTCCTCCCCTGAAGTAGGAACATCCCAGTCTCAGACACACTGCAGGAAGGGGCCTGAGAGACTGAAAGACAAGGCAGGATGGGTGTAAAGGCAGGGGTGGAGGGGGAGGGACCAGCCCAGGCTGCATCAGTGGGAGTGGCTCCACCCTTCCCACCACAGAACCATGGGGAGCCAGGGTCCTGGTGGGCTGCCCCTGGTGCAGGCTCCCTACACAGTTCTGCTGCTGCCACTGGGGACAAGCCGCCAAGACCCAGGGGCCCAGAGCTTCTTCCTTTGGGTGAGTATTACCCTAACAAGAGATCCCAGGGGGAGCCCCTTTCTTTAAATCTGCCCTTTATATTTCCACTGCAGTTGAGGACCCACAAAATCTTTCTGCCTACTCTCCCCTGGCCTCCAGGTCCTCAGTGGCCAGTCTGGGCTCATACTTAGTGACCAGACAGTAAACCCAACCAGGAATGGAAAGGGCCATGGCCCACAGCCCTGATGTTGTACAAGAGTCAGCCTCTGCTTCTTGTCCTTCCCAGCTGCAAAGGATGCAAGCTCTGGAGAGAGAACAGGATGCCCTATGGCAAGGGCTGGAGCTGCTGGAGCATGGCCAGGCCTGGTTTGAAGACCGTCTAAGGGAGGCACAGCGACAGCAGCTGCATCTGGGGGCTCTTGGTGAGGTATGGGGCTGCGCCTCTGTGTGAATGGGTGGCAGAGGAGGGAGAGTAGGGCATGTGTGGACACAGCTTGAGACCACTCTGGAGAGGGGAGAGTTAATGGGCACAGATCAGGAATTGGAGGCAGCATCATAATGACAGGATGACACCAAGCATTATGTTGATGTTCATTGTTGGAGCTGGAGGAGGCTGGTCAGCATTCCATTCAGAGGGATAGTTTGGATCACTCCACAGAGATATGGGTGTGGCCTGGATTATTCCAATGGAGCAGGGATAGACTGGGAAAATCCATAAATAATAGAGAAAGGGGGAATTATGCTATCTGAGGGGATGGAGAAACTGAAATGATAAAGAGATGGAGGAGAACTTGGGTGATGATTCATGCCTGTAATCCTAGCACTCCGGAGGCCAAAGTGGAAGGATTCCTTGAGCTCAGGAATTCGAGACCAGCCTGAGCAAGAGCAAACCCTATCTCTACTAAAAATAGAAAAAACTAGTTGGCATTGTGGCGAGCACCTTTAGTTTCAGCTACTCTGGAGGCTGAAGCAAGAGTATTGCTTGAGCCCATAAGGGTGGGGTGGCGGTGGCAGTGAACTGTGATGATGCCACTGCACTCTAGGTGGGGCAACAGAATGAGATTCTGTCTCATAAATAAATAAATAAAAATGTAAATGGAAGGGGAGAATATTAGATTTTCCTCCCTGCTAGGGAGGGTATTGGGATGAGGGGATCCAGATGAGGAGAGAATCAGCCTGTGGTAGTAGGAAAAGAGTGGCAGGTGGACCTCAGGTTTTTACTATGCTATCAGCATCCAACTCCTCCTTTAGAATTTTCTAACAGATTTACACCCAGATCCTGGTGGTCCCCAGTTAGCCCAGATTCAAAAGGTGAACATCTGTTTGCAGAATCTGATTCAGGGGAAGGTGAGTTTATTGTCTTTGGTTCAGATGTTTGGGAAGTGCAACTATTGAGGGGAATGTTGGGGTCATCATTGGTTTAGCAGAAAACACAGCGAATCTCCCCCCAGTTCTCCTCATGTCCACTGAACAAGACTAGTTCCTGTGCTCCCCAGGATTGGAAGGAAAGGCCATTGAAACAGAACTTATGGCAGCAACAGGTAAACTATAGAGGTGTAAGGGGAGAGCAGAAGCCCCCACCCCACAAGGAAGGGAGGGGCATAGATACCCATTTCTCTCCTCTTCTCCAGGTGTTGTCAAGGCAGCAGAAAGGAGTCAGCCACCCAAAAGGGGAGAAGGCTCAACTGAGATGCCCCAAGGGACAAAAGGGCCCTACCTGTGTCTGAACCGTCCTCTCACTCCCCTTAGTCTGGTGAACGAGGACGCTGAGTCAAACCCCCAGCCTCCTTATTCTGTTTCTTAACTCAGCAGCTAAATGGCTCCAGGTAGTGGGTCCATGAAGTTCAGACATCTTGGTGTAAAGTTTTCCTCTGCTCCTGAAAACTTCCCTTTCATCTTCTTGGTGTGTCATGCCCTATATGATGTGCAAAAATTATCTTTCTCTGAAATCCCTCTGGAAAGATGACATGTTTATTGAAACTGTTCTTAAGCCTTAAATATAAAAATAAAACAGAAGCTTCTCCAGAATTTAAAGTAAAAACAATCTATAAATAACACTTTCTGGTACCTTCCTACTCCACTCACAAACCTCATCTCCTTGATCTTCCTCTCTACCTGAGCCTGGGAAAGCATCAATAGTTAGTGGAATAAAGATGCTACAGAGAAATTGAAAATAAATTTTTCCAAAAATTCCTTTGGTTTGTTTCCCATAGGGTTAGGGAAAATGCATTGTGGGAAAATCCTCTGCCCTCTATCTCAATCTTATAGTTTTTAAGGAAGGCAAGGAACAAGTGCATGAGAAGGAAAATTTCCATCTTGGCTAGGAGAGATAAGGCCCCAAGGCCCCATGTGACCTTACCAATAAGGCAGATTGAAAATAGGAGAGACCTATCCCTCCAGGGGCTGTTGCATCACCAGGAGGCCAGGCCTAGCAAGAGCATAACTCCTCCAACTGTGCCCCAGCAGGGGTTGCCAGCCAGCCCGCTCTCAGCCCTGTCCTGAGTCACCAAAGTGACGGAGCAAAAGACAGGGGTGGGTGTGGTGAGGACAGGGTCAGACGAGTGGGCAGGAGCAGCAAGCTGGTCCTAGGGAGAAGAGGGAGAGAACATGGGGTCAACTAGAGCTATACCCAAATTAAGCCTACAACGCCCTCCCTCCCCTCCCCCGCCCACCCTGCAATTGAAAGTGGAGAAACCTCACCTGCTGGGCTGGGGTCAGCACCAGGAGGCGCAGGAAAACATGGGTCGGGGGTACTGGGCTGCCTTCTTGACTTGCTGCAGTCACAGTCACCATCACCACGGAGTTCGAGGCGGCTGAGTCCGGGACCTCCAGCCACAGGCGGCCCCAGGCAGACTCATTCTGTTCCAGGTGAGCCCTGCAGGAAGGTCCCAGAAGTCTGGCTGAAGCTAGCACCAGCCCGCAGCGGAGAGTCAGGGGTGGAGCCGATTGGAAGGGGCCAGGGCGGGGCTTGGGCTAAAGAGCTTGGGCCAAAGTATCAAACAACCCCGTGCCCAGAGAGCCAAGAGGCGTGGCCAGAAGGAGATGGGTAGTGAGGGAGGCTCACTTGGATAGGTTGGAGGTGAGGGCAAAGCTGGGATTCACGAATGTCCTAAGGTCAAGATCCTGAGGGCCCGAGAAGCTGGCGATGTGGAGACTGAGCGGAATCTTGCTGCCCGGGGTCAAGAAACTCTGGGGGCCACTGAGCTGCAGAGAAGAGCTGGTCAGGGCAGGAGCCACCCGAGCTCCCTCCAGCCCCAGCTGCAAAGGGGCACATTCCCCTTGCGTCTCACCTCCAGAAGCACAGGAGCCACCTTGCAAGGCTGAGGGGCTGTCCTGTGCAGACGCCGCCCCTCTCCATCCTGGCCAAGCAGCTCCAGGGAGAAGGATCCAGGGGTGGATAACAGCGTAGGCGGCAGAGAGGCCACCAAGAGACCTCGCTCTGGAGGTCCCACGGGCTCCAAAGGTACTCGGCCCAGTTCGGCACCCTCCAATACCCCTCGAAGGATGACATGGGAGAAATGTGGCCAAGGATCCCCAGAGTTGCCTCTGGAATCCAACCCTGTCACTTCAACCAGCAGCTGGGTCTGGAGACCTGGGACGAGGGAAAGGGAGGGGAAAACAGTGGTCTGCGTGAGATTGGGTGACACAGGGGGAATGAATGGCTTTCAGAGTAGGACTAAGAATATGGATGGGGAAAGGGGTTACCTGAGGGGTGCTGGTGGCAGCACCTGGAGGGGGACCTAGGGTGGGGGAAATGTTCTATATCTTGAACTGGTGATAGTTATGTGGGCGTGTTATATGAAATCCATCAAGCAGTACACTTAAGTTTATTGTACTTTACTATATGTAAGTTATAACTCAATAAAAAGATGTACATACATATGGATAGTATATGCATACATTCACACATTTGTATGTGTGTGTGTCTGTAAATATATGTGTGAATATAACACACAAACTGGGGAAGGGTCAAGGAATAGACGTACCTGCAACTGGCTGAGTCAGGGGGTAAAGGCCAGGGTGGGGTCCATCCTCCACAGAGATTCCAAAATGGAAGAGGAAGTCCAGGGAGGTCTGGGCTGAGAGAGGCCAAAGGGATCAGAGACTTTTCCCAGAGGAATGTGACTGATCTAGCTCCCTGAGGTCTGCAGTCTCTCCTTTCCCTTTCCAGGTAGGAATACCTTCTTCCTTACCTTGCACTCTCACCTGGGGGGTACCCTCAGCTGTGACCTGGATCTCCCAGGTTCCTGTCTGAGGGGGGTCAATCACAGTCACGGTCCAGAACTGCCCAAAGCGGCGAGTGTAACCTAGAGGACCCATGCCTTCCTCCTGGCCCTGGGAGATCCCTGGGATCAAAGCAAGAGATTATCAGGTGCGGCTATGTGCCTGTGACACAGTGGTTATGGCACAAGCCACATACACCAAGGCTGGCGGGTTTGAACCCCGCCCATGACAGCTAAACAATGACAACTGCAACAAAAAAATAGCTGGGCGTGGTGGTGGGTGCCTGTAGTCTCAGCTACTTGGGAGGCTGAGGCAAGAGAATCACTTAAGCCCAAGAGTTTGAGGTTGCTGTGAGCTGTGATGCCATAGCACTCTAGTGAGGGCAACACAGTGAGACTCTGTCTCAAAAAATAAATAAATAAAATAAAAATAAAAAGGAGATCGTCGGGAGGCACCCATAGCTCAGTGGGTAAGGGCTCCAGCCACATAGACTGAGGCTCACAGGTTGGAACCCAGCCCGCGCCAGCTAAAAAGCAACGACAACTGCAACCAAAAGATAGTCAGGCATTGTGGCAGGCATCTGTAGTACCAGCTACTTGGGAGGCTGAGGCAAGAGAACTGCCTGAGCCCAAGAGTTTGCTCTACCCAGGATGACAGTTTGAGACTCTGTCTCAAAAAAAGAAAAAAAAAAGAGAGAGAGATTGTCAGGTGAAATGATTCTCTTCTCTTAGTATATCTCCCTTGATTTTCCATTCCCCTTCCACTTCACTCTGCCTTGAGACACAGGGAGGTACCTGCCGGGTTCTTGATCCAAAAGTTGTTGATCTCCCCATGGATACGAATTGTGACCTTCTGGAGCAGCCCATCCACACTGAACACTAGGGGTCTCCCAGGCACCATAACAGGAGGGTCCAGGGGAAGAGTCACCTTAAAGAATGGGCAAGATCAATAAATGAGGGAAAAGATAAGGTATGGAATAAGATGGGAACAAAGACAGGAGAAAGGTAGAGACAGAACAAAACCAAGTCACACTTGGAGAAGGGATACAGTGAAACAGGGGCACAGAGCCAGGGATGAAATTATTATGACCAATGAAACAGCTGGAGGCAAGGGATTCAAGATGAGACAATCACTTCTTTTTCTGTTCTCTTTTTAGAGACAGAGTCTCACTTTGTCACCCTTGGTAGAGTGCCATGGCATCACAGCCCATAGCAATCTCTAGCTCTAGGGCTTAGGTGATTCTCTTGCTTCAGTCTCCCAAGTAGCTGGGACTAGAGGCGTCTGCCACAATATCCCACTATTTTTTGTTACAGTTTGGCCAGGGGCCAGGTTTGAACCCACCACCCTTGGATATGGGGCTGGCATCACTGAGCCACAGGCGCCACCTGAGGCAACCACTTCTTATCCCCCTTTAAAAGATGGCAAGCCGGCTTAGCACCCATAGCTCAGTGGTTAAGGCACCAACCACGTACTCCAGGGCTGGCTAATTCGAACCTGGCCCAGGCTTGCTAAACAACAATGACAACTACAACAAAAAAGAAAAAAAAAATTTTTTTAAAGGTAGTGCCTGGCTCGGCACCTGTGGCTCAAGTGGCTAAGGCACCAGCCACATACACCTGAGCTGGCGGGTTCGAATCCAGCCCGAGCCCACTAAACAACAATGATAGCAGCAACCAAAAAATAGCCGGGCGTTGTGGTGGGCGCCTATAGTCCCAGCTACTTGGGAGGCAGAGGCAGGAGACTCGCTTGAACCCAGGAGTTGGAGGTTGCTGTGAGCTGTGATGCCATAGCACTCTACCCAGGGCGACAGCTTGAGGCTCTGTCTCAAAAAAAAAAAAAAAAAGGCAGTGCCCACAGCTCAGTGGGTAGGGTGCGAGGCACATACATCCAGGTTGGCAGGTTTAAACCTGGCCTGGGCCAGCTAAACAGCAATGACAACTGTAACAAAAAAATAGCTGGGCATGGCTTGGCACCTGTGGCTTAAGCGGCTAAGGCGCCAACCACATACACCTGAGCTGGCGGGTTCCCATCCAACCCCAGCCTGCCAAACAATGATGGCTGCAACCAGAAAATAGCTGGGTGTTGTGGCAGGCACCTGTAGTCTCAGCTACTTGGGAGGCGGAGGCAAGAGAATTGCTTAAGCCCAAGAGTTGGAGGTTGCTGTGAGCTGTGACGCCACAGCCAGTCTACGGGAGGGCAAGATATTAAGACTCTGTCTCAAAAAAAAAAAAAAAAAAAAAAGATGACAAGACTTTCTGTGGTAGCCCTGGGGGGAGAATAGTGGAGACCCATGTTGGGGAGGCTTTATTAATATGGAAGGACAATGTGGAAAGTGGTAGTAGCAGATCTCAGAGGAAGAGAAGCTTCCTTTCCCACCCCTGTGACTGGAAGAGCAACGCAGCAATGGAAGTCATTCCCCTTCTACAAGAAGACACAGGGTCACCACCCTTCAGCTCTGAATTGAGGGCACCAGCCCCTGTGGCTCTCACATACTCACCAGGGCAGCCATGCTCTCCCCAACAACAGCTGCCACGTCCTGAATGTGCTGGTCTTTGGTGAAGATCACCTCTCCTCCTGAGGCTCGGGCCACCTCTTCATATGGCTCAAAACGCAGAGAGGACAAGACCTCACGCCGAGCTCGGCTCTGAACACTTGATGGGTCTTCAGTCACCAGGAATGTTACCTACAGCCAGAAGAGAGCCCAGTGCTTGGGGTATCCAAGTGGCACTATTAAAATGAGGATCCCTGTGCTCAGGCTTTCTTCAGAGCTTATGATTAGCAGTAAGTTCTCTCCATTACCCTCTTGCTGCTGCAGTAGGTTCTCCCATTGACACAAACGCCTGGCCTTCAGTTAGTTGTTGGCCACCCCCTTGTAACTATCAACATTTCACAGTAGATTTATAACAATCAGATCATCAGGCGGTGCCAGTAACTCAGTGGGTAGGACGCTGGCCACATACACTGAAGCTGGAGGGTTCGAACCCAGCCCAGGCTAACTAAAACAACAATGACAACTGCAATGAAAAACAGCCAGGCATTGTGGTGGGGGCCTGTTGTCCCAGCTACTTGGAAGGCTGAGCAAGAGAATCGCTTAAGTCCAAGAGTTTGAGGTTGCTGTGAGCTGTGGCACCATGGCACTCTAGCCATGGTGATAGCTTGAGACTGTCTCAATAAAAAAGAAAAAAAAAATCAGATCTCCAGTTCTTCGAATAGTTTATTGGGCATGTTCAATATAAATTCAGCATCACTAAGGGTAGGATCTCCCATTTTTGAGTATTGTTAAAGATATGAAAAAATGGTAAGTCCATTTCTCCCACCACATACCAAGGCTGGTTGGGCCACCGTAGTGTAACATGACCCTTGTTATAAGATTGTTGTCACAGGATCTCCTACATCCCTGGGTGGCTAACACTGGGTCTCCCACACTATGCTCACCCTGCAGCGTCGCTCCTGAGTCAGGGATTCCACCCGGTTGGTGAGAAAGGCATCCTTGGGGGAGGCATCCGTGAAGACAAAGATGTCTGAGAGTGGAGGTGTATGCAGCAGGGCCAACTGAAAGAGAGGGAAAAGGCAGGTGTTAAAATGGCAAATGTCTGCTCTCTTTCTGCCATCTTGGAGCCTCTAGAAGACTGCTAGGAACATCATTTCTAAAAGGCAAATATGTCTTAAGGCTGTGGTCCAAGGGCCATTTTTGCTGGCTCCAAGCAGGGTCTCCAGAACCAAGGAGAGCACAGCCCTTCTTAAAATTGTAGGTGTTCATGTCTGAGATGAAACTGAATTCTATTTGGGCAAGAGATGTGCTTATGTATACAAAGCAAAGAACAACATAGTGACTCCTGGTGGTAGACTGAACAAAACCAAAGTAATCTGGGGAATGGTAAGTGGGGCCCACGGCATCAGTGGCATGGCTCATAACAAATTCCAAAGCAATCTTCCTGCTAATACTATTGGACACAGAATCTGTGTGATGCTGACCCCTCAAGGATTTAAACTAATGAAAAGTAAATAAATAGGGTGGCACCTGTGGCTCAAAGGAGTAAGGCGCCAGTCCCATATGCCAGAGGTGATGGGTTCAAGCCCCAGCCCTGGCCAAAAACTGCAAAAAAAAAAAAAAAAGAAAAAAAGAAAAAAAGAAAAGTAAATAAATAAATGTGGATTTGTAAAAAAAAAAAAAAACCCAAAAAGTGGCAAGGGAATGAGTAAAGCAGGGGTAAGGAGGACAGAGAAGCTAGTGGAACCCAATGACAGAGGTTGAGAGAAGGAGGTGGGGAGCCCTAGGAAAGATCTAGTTCCCTCTAGTGGCAACCTGGAAAGGGGGGTAAGAAGGAACAAGGAAGGGAGGGGTCAGACCTCTAGGGCAGACAGGCACATCTCCGGCTCGTCTCCACCCCCCAAGGCGTGGATCTCATTGAGTTGTTGCCAGAAGCTGTCAGGGTCACTGGTCTTAAAAACAGGGCCAAACCCTGGGGAGGGGGACAGGAGATTGAGATGAGTGAGGAAAGAGCTCCTCTCAAGGCAAGGCTCCGTGGTTCATGCTGTAATCCTAGCACTCTGGGAGGCTGAGGCAGGTGGATTGCCTGAGCTCACGGGTTTGAGATCAGCCTGACCCAGAGCGAGATCCCCTCTCTAAAAATAGCCAGGCGTTGTGGCAGGTGCCTGTAGTCCCAGCTACTGGGGAGGCTGAGGCAAGAGAATCACTTGAGCCCAGGAGTTTGAGGTTGCTGTGAGCTGTGATGCCATCAAAAAAGAAAAAAAAGGAGGGGGGCGGTGCCTGTGGCTCAGTGAGTAGGGCACCAGCCCCATATAAGGGTGGCGGGTTCAAACCCGGTCCTGGTCAAATTGCAACAAAAAAATAGCCAGGCGTTGTGGCAGGCGCCTGTAGTCCCAGTTGCTCAGGAGGCTGAGGCAAGAGAATTGCCTAAGCCCAAGAGCTGGAGGTTGCTGTGAGCCGTGATGCCACGGCATTCTACGGAGGGCAAAAAAGTGAGACTCTGTCTCAAAAAAAAAAAAAAAAAGAACTCCTCTCATTTCTACCCACACCTACCTTCCCAGTTAAGGGAAGATCTACTATGCTCCAGGGGTGAACAAGTTTTCTTTTTTTGTTTATTTGTTTGTGACAGAGTCTCATTTAGTCGCTCTGGGTTTGAGTGTTGTGGTGTCATAACTCACAGCAACCTCAAACTCTTGGGCTCAAGCAATCCTCTTGCCTCAGCCTCCCCAGTAGCTGGAATGACAGGAGCCCACCACAACACCTGGCTATTTTTAGAGACAACATCTCACTTTTGCTCAGGCTGGTCTTGAATTCCTGAGCTCAGGTGATTCTCTCCCAGAATGCAAGGATTATAGGTGTGAGCCACCTCACCTGGCCAGTGGACATTTTATTTATTTATTTATTTATTTTGAAACAGAGTCTCAAGTTGTAGCCCATGGAAGAGTGCCGTGGCATCATAGCTCACAGCGACCTCAGACTCCTGGGCTAATGTGATTCTCTTGCCTCAGCCTCCCCAGTAGCTGGGACTACAGGCGCCCGCCACAACACCAGGCTATTTTTTTGCTTGCAGTTGTCATTGTTGTTTTAGCTGGCCTGGGACGAATTTGAACCCACCAGCTTCAGTGTATGTGGCTGGCGCCCTACCCACTGAGCTACAGGCACGACCAGTGGACAAGTAGTGAAAGAACAATATTCCCATACACAGTAGAATCTCCATAGTTGACCACTTCCCTACACTGACCTAAAGTTGACCTACTTTTCATAGACCAGACATGCACCACATGTGCATGTTGGCATAGAAGGCCTATTTCCTTACGTTGACCATGTCTGTGTGTTGACCAGTTTGTTACAGTCCCTTGGTGGTCACCTTAGAGAGGATCTACTATATTTATATAGCTCCTTATACTTGTCAGTGTGAGGCAGAACAGGGCAGAACTCGGTGCCCTGTGGGAAAGTGAACTCTCTAAACATAATAGAAAATAATAAGACAATAACAGCGCTTACTTCAGAGGCTTATTGGGAGGATAAACTGAGTTGATTCTATATGTCTTAGAATAATGTCTTGATGCATAGTAAGCACTAAATTATTATTATTGTTATTATTTGTTGCCCTGGACATAGTGCTGTGGCATCATATCTCACTGCAACCTCAACTCCTGGGCTCACAGGATCTTCCTGCCTCAGCCTGCTGGGACTACAGGTACCACCACCATCACATCTGGCTAAGTTTTCTTTTCTTTTCTTTTTTGAAACAGAGTCTCACTAAGTTGCCCTGGGTAGAGTGCCGTCGCATCATAGCTCACAGCAACCTTAAACTCTTGAGCTTGAGCAATCCTCTTGCCTTAGCCTTCCAAGTAGCTAGGACTACAGGTGTGTGCCACAATGACCTGCTGTGTTTTCTACTTTTAGTAAAGACAGGGTCTTGCTCTTGCTCAGGCTGGTCTCTTACTCCTGAGCTCAAGCAATCTACCCACCTCAGCCTCCCAGAGTGCTGTGTACTGTGACCCACTGTGCCTGGACCCTGCTAAGTTTTCTGTTTTTTTTTTTTTTTTTTTTTTTTTTTTTTTGTTTGTTGTGATAAAAATAAATTTACTGGGGCCAAAGGCCAAAAACAATGGTTTGTTAAATTCCAAACTTTGTAGTGAAAACAAATGCC
>CAUYPK010026520.1:0-21863 GCA_963574355.1 Loris lydekkerianus | reverse complement strand
TTTTTGACCTTTCCAATACATTTTAAACCATCAAAAACTGCATGGGAGCTGACACCCAGTTCTTCCGCCATCCCACGCACTGTTTGTGATGGGTCAGTCTCCACCAGGGTCCTCAAATCCTCATCCTGGATTACTCTAGATCGACCACTTCTGGGCTCATCTTTGAGGCTAAAATTTCCGGAACGAAATTTCACAAACCAACGTCAAACAGTGCGTTCATTAACACTATCATTGCCAAATGCCTGGTTAACTTTTCGGGCTGTTTCGGCAGCGCTTTGATTCAATTTGAATTTGTAGAGAAAAATTGGCCGAAAATCGCTTAATGACATCATATAGTAATAGACTGAAAAGAATAAAAAAAATTAAAAGTAGAAGAAAATGAACAGCATCAATGTATAGAGTACAAAATTATTCATCGATCAGTAGTAGTAGTATATACCACGACACAGTAGAATAAATATTTATTGAGATATGGAGCTACAAAAACACATGACATTAAAACAGACAAAACTTTTGAAACAACCTAAATAATTAAACAGATTTAAAAGAAAAAAAAAAAAGAAAGAAAGAAAGAAAGAAAATGCCAGAAAGGCTATGTTAACTAATGTGATGAAAATGTGTCAAACTGTCTATGAACCAAGTCTATGGTGCCCCACAATCATATTATTGTACACAGCTATGATTTAATAATAATAAAAAAAAAAAAACATAAAAGTGAGGTCAAGGGCTTATAGTCAGGAAGAAACCTCCCACAAGTTTACTCACTCTGAGGGGAATGTTGAAGTACATCTTGGTCAAAGCCTTCCTATCATTCAATGAGAAGGTATTTTTCTACCTCTGCATTGTATCATTTAGGGTATATTAGGCTATTGACTTCATTACAAAGCTTTTTGTGAACTACTTTGGACAGGGTGGCTATGTAATTGAAGTTGGGAAATAAGTGTAAATTTCCAGCCCCATGAAGCAATTCTTTAATTAATGCCTTTGCTTAACTAATCCTGACATCGGGCAGAGGCTCTTGGTCCCCAGAAGATATAAAGTGCAATAGCGATACTGTGAGCACATCCTCTGGAATGTGAGAGCAGGGTTACCCTGATACTCTTTCAATGTCTTTTCTTCACAGGTCTCAACACGTACTGCTTGAACATAGATTTGTTAACTATGATGAGTCAATTAGTAGAAAGCAGGGAAATCTAGAGAAGGAACTTCAGTGGTAAGAAATTATGGATGTTCTTTCCAGGACACTGCCAAGAATCTGGTGGGTACAGATGTCTAGGTCTGGCTCAGTCAGCTATGTGGATATCAGCCAGAGGTAGACAAGTAACAAAACCCATTCATGTTTGTTTGGGGGCTCCTCCCAAAGGAGGGTCATGGGTGAGGCAGAGAGCTATGGCATCATTCTAGAGCAGCAGTGAAACTACATTTTTTATTTTTTGAGACAAAGTCTCACTATGTTGCCCTTGGTAGAGTGCTATGGCATCACAGCTCACAGCAACCTCAAACTCTTGGTCTTACGTGATTCTCTTGCCTTAGCCTCCCAAGTAGCTGGGACTACAGGTGCCCACCACAACACTGGGCTATCTGTTGTTGTTGTTGTTGTTATTGCAGTTGTCATTGTTGTTTAGCTGGTCCAGGCCAGGTTTGCACCCTCCTACCTCGGTGTGTGTGACTGGCTCCATAACCACTGTGCTATAGGTGCAGGGCCAATGAAACTACATTTTAAGAATTGTAGATATCACATTATATCAGACTGATCAGAACAGAAGCATAAAGACAGATATATTTGAATAAATTTTTCATGCAATAGAAAAAGTTTTGGATTTTCAAATTGTAAGAGCTTACATCCAGTCAAAATCAGTAAAGAGAGATCAAAACCTATACATATCCTTAGGGAAAAAAATATGAATTAAAAAATGAAGAAAAAGTATTTTACAATTGTGCAAGCACTTTATTTTAAATTGACAACAAAAAAAATCGTCTACTGTATCAATTAGGATTCTTTCAGTTGGAATTGGCAGAAAACTCACCCACATTGACTTATACAAAAATTACATAAAATTATATAAATGAAAAGTTCAAGGTTGGTAATGTTTCCAAGTGCAGCATGATGCAAGGGTTCAAACCAGAACCTGCTTTTTTGAAAATTAAAAAAAAAAAAAAAAAAAAACCTGCATAAAAATAAACATAGGCTATTTATTCAGTTTGCTATAGAACAGAAGTCAGCTACTCCCACTTATATTTAACTCAAAGATGGACAGAGAATGGGGACACTTTATAATGACAAAAAAGGTTTTATGTATGTTATAGTCAGAGGTTGATGGCATGGGAAAGCTGGAGGTGGCTAACAGAAGTGGGGCATCTTATGAAATCGGTTTGGGAAACAGATTTGTCTTTCTCTAGTTGGTCCTGAATTTGAAGAGGACAAGAAATAAATGAAACTGGGGAAACTGGCAGTCATTCACCAAAAACTAGGCAAACTAGCAGTATTTACCTATTGTGGGCTGTTGCTACAAAGTTTGTTAGAGAGTCAGAGTTCTAGTGTCATGTATGGTCTGACCATTGTGCATTGTCTCCCAGTTTATAATTATCAGCTTTGACTCATGGTGCAATAGTTCTATTGTACGTGTTTTTCACCAGGCTCTTGTTGTCTCCTGCAACATTGGGCCTTTGGTCTCTCACTTAAGTCCATCTAAGAAGAATAAGAGTCACTTTTGTGGAATTTCCAGGGAAGAAAATAGCATTTCATTGATTCTGGCTGCACCATTTTCCACCCGTGAGTCAGCTACAGTGTTTGATCAGTGTAAATCTTATGCATACAAGCTGAGTGTAGAGAGAAACAAATTGTGATCATTTGAATGAGAGGGTCGTATCTGAGAAATACCTATTGCACAAATAAATGAATGATGATGAGGCTGGCCTCAGTTGTTTTGAACGTTAACTATCAGAACAAAATAACAAAATGTTCAGTCTTTTAAGGAAAACAAATTGAAGGCAATGGCACCAAGACATATTGTCATATATACATGAAGGCCACAGAGCCACATTCTTAGTTCTGCAATTATTTGTACTTCTAAAAATACTCAGCCCATTTATTCTCCTGGAAAATGATGAACTTAAGAATGGTGATATTAAATTAAAAAAAAAAAAAAAGTTGTAGACTCTCCAATGGGACAATAGGAGGTTGACCTAACCCAGCTCCAAACTCATCATAGGAATCCTCAAGGGAAATATTTCTATAAACCACACCTGCTTAAAAACCCTAACATAATGAACCTTCAAAAATGTAAATAGGGTCTTCTAATGTATGTGCTGTAATCTATATGAAGTTTACACATGCTTCAGTATAAAAATAATTCTATAATTATATAGAAGAAATTCCTTTTATAGAGCATTTCCTATAGGCAAAATCTATTCTCGGAGTCCAACCTAGATTGGATATTTTAAATATATGCTAAAATATTGACTATTTCATTGGATTCAAGTCATGAGGCTTCTACAAAGTTTCTTTAATGAATATTACATACCAATGAAAAATGGACTTAACAAATATCCCTACAAAATACTCATGCATTGGTTTTCTAGAGCAGCTATAACAAAACTGTGTGGCTTAAACAACAGAAATTTTTTTGTCTCAACTCCTGGAAGCTGAAAGTCCAAAATCAAGGTGTTAGCAGGCTTGGACCCTTCTGAGAGCTGTGAGGGAAGGATCCGTCCCGGGCCTCTCTCCTTGGCTTATCCATGTTATCTTCTCTCTAGTGTCTTCCCTCTTTATCTGTGTTCAAATTTTTCCTTTATTAAAGACATTGATCATTTTGGTTAAGGGTTCAACCTAATGATCTCACTTGACCTTGATTGCTTGTGTAAAACCCTATTTTCAAATAAGAAAATTCTACTGTTTTCATTCTTAGACAGTAGGGTTAAAACATCAACATAGGAATGAGGGGTGCTGTCATAATAACTCAGCCCATAACAACTGCATTTAATCATAACTGTAGAAATACACAAATATAGTGCACTTCAGACTCTGCTAAGAATTTAAACATGGACTTAAGAATTAACTCCTAATTAATGTTGAAAGGTGTAAGTGGTAGCATCCAGAGACACAGTGAGAGCAGAGATGTTCAGGCCAGGCTTATTGAAAGGGGAAGGTGACCCACCTAGGCATCTGCACCCAGTTAGAGACCCCTTTTATATAGGGCCGTAGGGGGTGGGCAAATTCCACAGCTTACCCATAGGGCTTTGTTAAATTAGGGTTCTTTGGTGCCAATTTCTCTAGGATAGGGCTGACTAGGTCCTTTGTCTTAGAAGGAGAGGAAGAGGAGGAAGTGTTCATGTATGGCTGCATTAGGCCCCCCAACAAATGCCAAGGAATTAAGAAACAATAATTTTGCTATTCCTTCAGGACTCTGACCACAGAACTGCCTCTAGCTCTGTAATCCACTCCAGACTTCAGGCTGGGCTTTTGCCAGTATTGGTGCACACAGCTGTTCTGACTCATGGGTATAGGGGAACTTCATTAGGCTTCACTGACATTTGTTGATTGGACCAATACTGTAGCCTATCCCAAGAACTTCATTTGGTCCTTTTCTTAGTCATTGTAGTTTGCATGCTCAGCGAAGATACTGAAGATTTGCCAAAGCACCGCATGTTGACTCAGCACAGCGGCAGGGCATTTCTTTGAGATTCTCATTGGCATATAGTGCATAAAGAGATGTGCCTTGCAGGGGCTGCTCTCTTTTGCCGACTACTGTCATCACTCTAATGGCAATTTCAGGTGGTTGTTTTTCTTTCCTTCCTCTGAAGTGTGACATATACTTGTGAAAAAGCTTTGGGTGAAACCTGATGAGGTGATGATGTAATCTCATCATCTCAAAATCTGTCCTGTTTAGATTTCTAATGAAAAGAAAGGGCCATCCTTGTAAGTCAGTCATAGAAATCCCCCAGCAGAGCCCTTGAAAATTGGCAAGCTTGGCACAGCCTCAATCTGAATGATATACTAAGAAAAATGATATATTTGTCTCAGCAGGCTGCTTATAAGCATGGGAAGATCTAATTTTGTTGCTACAACAGACAGAGAGGGAAAGGAAATTAGTATGGTAACAATGCCTTATTAGGGCTCAGCTTCCATTGTGGTATATTTCTTATGCTGTTAAGTCCTTCGTTAGGACTTCTGGCTCTTTTAAGGACAAGGGTGCCTTGGGTCATCTTAATACTGCCCTGAACAGCATTGTTTTACTATGTTTTTTCTACTTATGGTTATATTACCACACTTACTTCAGGATGCTAGGAAGGGTCTCTCATAAACTATTTCATAGGAGCTTAACTTAAGCCTGCTTGTCTGGAAGGGGGCAAGTGGCAATTCCTTATCACATTTTAGAAGGGTTTCCTATATTGATTTTATTATAGTATTCTTTAAAGTATAATTCACTTTCTCCATTTTTTTTTATCACTTCTTGGCTACAATCATGTGTGTCATTTTCTCCATTTTTCCCACAGATTAAGGTCTCCAGGATGCATGCAATTTCCATTGATGCAGAGCTTTACTTATTTGTTGAATTACCTCCAATGTAAGGAGAGTCCTTATCACTCTGTGTGGAAGAAGAGAGTCTATACCTCACAATGAGTTCCTTGAGGAAGATTCAGGTAACTTCAGGTACTCTCTCCATTCAGGTCAGGTAAGCCTCTACCCAGCCTGAAAAGGTGTCTGCTAATGCAAGCAAGTACTTGAAGTTTCCAGTCATTTTCAACATCTGAGTGAAATCAATCTGCTGATCATTGCAAGGGTCAGCCCCCACATGCTCAGTTCCCTGTGCAGCAGGTCACTTTTCTGTTTTTGCATTGTTTTGAGCACATAGAGTGTAGCTCTGAGTTATTTGTTGGATAGTTCATTGCAAACAAGGTCCTCTTAAATGAGGTCCCACCAAATTCATGAGGGTATCATGCCCATAATGTGCACATTTGTGTAGATGCCTAAGGGGCTGATCCAAGGCTTCAGTAGAAGAATGAGTCCATGAGAATTGTCTCCACTTAGCAGTGTCTTCCCAAAGGCCAAAGCCCCAGTCTTTAGCTCTCTTTTCAACCTCAACAGTGTAGTGGGGTTTACATCAATCTTAATTTAGCTGGGGTATCTGACCTGAGGAATAGATCACCTTCAGCAGCCTTCTTAGAAATGGCCTGATTTCTTTATGAAAATGTAAGTGTCTCCTTTTTGGTAACCAGAGTGGTTCATGATCACCATTTGCTTGGGCTCACCCACGGCCTCTATCAAGACCATTGTTTCAGTTACATACTTAATATCCTTAATTCCTGCTAACAAGAGCCCCTTCTTCCAGATGGCACTGCGAGCACACATAACCATAAAAACATGTTTAGAATCTGCATAAGTGTTTACCTTTTCTCCTCTGATAACTGAAGAACCCTCGTTACAGCAATCAGCTCAGCCTTCTGAGTGCCATTGCTTCCAGTACCCATCTTCCCATCATCACCATGTGTCCATCCCTTCCAACCCAAAGGCTGTATGATATCTCCCAGCATCTGTAATAAAACTCCAAGGCGCATTCCTTGTTTTTTATGAACATATAATTTAAATTCTTTCTGCAAGTCAGGCAACCCCAAAGCAGAAGCAGTCATAAGACTCTGCTTTAGTTTTCCAAAGGCACTCTGACAGTGTGCTCCATATCAGGCTCGCCACATCTGTCCCTTTAAGGGTCTCATATAAGGGCTTTGCCATTAGTCTAAAATTCAGGATCCAGATGGGACAAAATCCAGACATTCCTAGGAACCTACACAGTTGTCTTTTATTTGGGGGCACCTTATGATGCAAGATGACTTGGTTTGTGTCAGACATTATTCTGTGAGTTCCTTAACTAATTTGGAATCCCAAGTAAGCACCCTGCTGTTTGCAAACCTGTGCCTTTATGGGTGACACTTCATAGCCACATGAGGCTAGATGATTTAGTTTAGCCACTGTATTTGGGAGATGGGGCTGGCTATAAGTAAACCATCTGCATATTATAGCAGAATCCTCTAGTCCAATTGTGGGTTCCACAAGTCTCTTGCTAAGCTCTCACTAAACAGGTAGGACGGTTTTTAAACCTCTGAGGTAATACAGTCAGCAATACTGTGAAGTCACCCCTGTCTCAAATTCTGCCATTCAAATGCAAAAAGAAGTTGGGTCTCTTTTTTTCCAAAGGAATGCAAAAGAAAGCATCTTTTAAATCCAGTACTGAATACCAGTCATAGTCACCCAGTACTGCTGTCAAAAGGCATAGGTTTGTCACTAAAAAGTGTGTGTCTTGTACAATATCATTAATGGCACATAGATCCTATACAAATCTGTACTTGCTGGTATGGGGCTTCTTGACAGGTAAAATTGGCATATTATAAGGGGGTTGACAGGGACAGATTAGTCCATGCTCTAGATATCTATTCAATATAGGTTGAACGCCTTCCAACACTTGCTTTTTAAGAGAGTATTGTTTCTTAAGAGGGTGTGAGGCCCCTTGTTTTAACAGAATGGTAATTGGGGTGGCTACTATGGCACATCCCAAGTTATCTATTGGCCCTACGAGCTTTTCTGTATACCTTTAAAGGAATGGAGTTTGTTTCTTCTTCCTTGTCAGTGAGTAGACTTGGAAACTGGAGAGCATTTTTGGGTGGGAACTGCAGGTAGAGTTGTTGCTTCTCTGGAGAAAAGGTTCTTTAGGCATTCATCTTGCATAACAAATCACATCCTAGGAAAGGTATTAGACAGTCTGGCATATATAATAAGACACTATGTCTCAACTTTTGTTGTTCCACTTGGCACTCAAGAGGTTGGATCTGACCAGTTACCCTGGATCTGACCAGTTACCCTGACCACTTCCATCATGTCCTTGCTAAGGGAAATTAGAGCATATAACAAAAAAGTTACCTCCTGTGTCAATTAAAAAATCCACTAATCAAGTTCCCACTGTCAATTGTAACTGGGGCTCCCATAGGGATATTTGGAGGCTTCAGGACCCCTCTTTCATCATCCGAGTCCTGGATTTGAGAAACCATCTGCTCTCCTGGGAGTTTCTCGTCACCTGGAGCCCTTTGAAATTTTAGGCAGTGTTTTTTCTAGAGTCCCTCCTCTTTACAAAAAGCACACTGGTTGTACTTCAACCTGAGGAAGCTTTTTTCACCCTTTCTTTTTGACTGTCTCAGAGAACACTGGGTTGGAGCAGCTACCAGAACACACATAGATATCAGTTTCTGTTCTTCTCTAACATTATATATTTTAAAAGCAATATCAACAAGCTGTAGGGGGTTCCTGCTATTTTTTTCCTTATACAATGCAGTAGTTTCCTCCTTATATTTGGAGCACTCTTCCCTACAAAGTCAGATTAACTGTGTGCACATTTTCAGGGGTCTCTAGATCCACATCTCTGAGTTTCTGTTATGCCTGATAGTTGCATTGTAAAGATTCAGAGGGATCTTCATCCGTTTTTTCTTGTAATTCTTGGACCTTGTTTAAACTTTTCTGCATAAGCACCCTCTCTGGAGGCATTCTAGAATATACTTTTGGTAACAATTTATTCCCACACTGTCTGCACCTGCATTAGTATCCCAGTTTGGTTCTGCCATCGGAATGGCAGCATTGGGGTCAGAGGTCTGATTAGGATCTTCACAAAGGAGATGCTGTTTCTCCTCTTTGGCCTTGTCCATTACCAGCTCATTTGCAATAGGTAATATATTCAGTAGGGCCTGTATGTGCACCCAAGTGGGGCAGTGTCTCACAGAGATGGTTGTGAACAATTCTATCATCTGAGGGTCCTCTCTACAAGCTGGGTTTGAGTTTTTCCAATTCAATAAGTTAAAGGCAGAAAATGGGGTGGAAATCCAATAATATGCTGCCAGCTGTCCTAGCACATTCAAGCCCCATATCAAATATTGCCATAATGAAAATTCTCCTGTCCCAGCTATGGGTACCCTCCGGCCAAGTTGGGTTCCCTGCCAGGTCTTGTCATATCCTGATGGGTATGGGACTGAAGAATCAGTTCCTGTTGCACCTTCCCCAACTATAGGCCCCTCCACCAGCAATGGCAGTGATGAGGAGCTGGAATTAGGGGAGCAGGTTCTGTGAGGTTTGGATTGAAAGGGCTCATGAAATACAACCTGGTTAGTTCCTCCTCAATTTCATCGCAACTGGTGTCTGACTATCCTCACACACTGGTGGTGTGGCTTTCCTGTGTACTATTAACTTTGTCTCAGGCCTTTCAGACTCTTTGTTACCCAATAGCATAAAATCTTGAGATCTTGTCCTGCTTCTTGACAAAATAATTCCAGTTGTAAAACAGTACAATAATTTAAGGTTCCATTTAACACCCACTTCTACTCACATTCTAGCACAGTGGTTCTCAACCTTCCTAATGTCACAACCCTTTAATGCAGTTGCTCGTGTTGTGGCGACCTCCAACCATAAAAATAATTTTATAAATTATTAATAATTATATAAAATAAATTTTACACACATCTGCATATTTCTGATATGCCTGATAGATGCATTCTAAAAATTAAGAGGGATCTACTGAATATATTACTTACTGCAGATGAACATATACTGGTGATGGACAAATAATTTTATAAATTATTAATAATTATATAAAATAATTGTATGGTTGAGGGTCGCCACAACATGAGCAACTGCATTAAAGGGTCATGGCATTAAGAAGGTTGAGAACCACTGCAGCACATACATTGGTCAAGCAGTATTACAATAAAACACCATTCTTCTTTTTAAACATAGGCTTATAGCTATAAGTTGACCATTCAGCCAAGATTCTCCCCGAGGTACTTTCAGATGAAATAAGAACAGGTCCTCGATGTTAAAACAAAACTCACCAACAACAGCAACAAATACAGGTTGACAAGTGGACATTACAGAGAATTCCCAGCACAAATAATCTCACTCTTAATGCCAAGGCCCAGGTGTCATGACTGGTCTCAAATCCCTTTGTTTTTTCTCAACCAGATTCAGGTTGTGAGAAGGTGCATCTAATCTGGGGAAGGATAAACAGGAGTTCACCAGAGCTAAACCAGTGTCAGGAGCTACTGGGGTGGCTTTTCATTCTCTCACCAAGAAAAGATGGTGCTCCTACTGGAAAGCTTGGCCTGGAGTGGCCACTCTCTGCCTCTTCCAGCCATGTAGTGGTCATGGGGCACTGGTAGACATGGGGCACATGGGGCACCAGGGCACTGATAGGTCCACCCAGGAATGCCAAATTTATAACCAAAGTTGGGTACTTGTCCTCAAGGCTAGATCAGTGAGAATGGAGAATGCAGACAAATGGTTTGAGGAAAAGGAAAGAGAAGTTTATTATTTGTTGGCAAATGAGGAAGACAGCATGCTGGCATCTCAAAAAACCGTAGCCCTGTCTTAGAGCAGAAATACATAGCTTGTTGGTGGGGGGAGGGTCAGGGGTTGAGCTCAGGCCTATGTGACATGTCATGGCTCTTGGCACTATTCTTTCTTAACTGCAATTGGTGGTTTTGGTTGACCTTATCTCTGGTGAAGACATCTTCTTACCTCCAAACAATTCTGTTGAGTCATCTCCTATGGTTTGAGATACTAGAAAATAAGAACAGGGGTACATTGTTCTGCCCCTGGATTACTGACCTTGGGCAGGAATGAAGATTTTTAATTCTGGAATAAAACCAAATCTCTAGAATATTCTTTTTCTTGTCAAACTCTATTCATGACCACTAGAATTGTAGTCCCACAATTTCTCCTTCAGATCTAAACAATAAAAAAATTATTTTTTAATTTTCTAACCTTCAGTCTTAACTATGTTGTAGGTAAAAGTGCCAAATTATCTATTCCATGTAAGTTTTCTCAAATGCACACTCTTTGTTACTCTGGTAACAATATCAGTCTGAATTGGGTTTTGCTTCAATAGGAAGCCATCAAATAGTGAACTAAACAAAGACAAGATTTATTTGTCTAAAGTAACAGTAAAGAAAGAGGAGAGGGATGTCAGGGTAGCTGCACAGTGCACCCCAGACCCACGCTCCCTCTAGGTTTCCACTCTGCCTCTTTAGAGACTGGCTTTTCTCCTCACATTTGCAACTTCTGTTGCAATATAGCTGTTCCACCTCTAGTCTCAAGGCTGCTTTCATGAAGAAGGAAGGGAAAGGACAAAGCAAAAAGTTCATATTAATTAAATCACTCTTTTAAAGAGTTTTCACAGAAGCCTCACCCAAGGATGTTCACCCACATATCGCTAGTCAAAACCGTGTCACAAGCCACCCTCATTTATAAGAGAAACTGAGAAACTGCTTGTTTTAGATTATCCATTGCTATCTCTAAGGAAATTGGGGTTTATTACTGAAGAAAAGAGAGAACAGGTACAAACTAGTCATCTAGCAGCAATAGCAGCTGCAGTTACTGTAACTAAAAACTACCATGAAGAACAGTATGAAGAAACGACATGATTAGGCTGTTATGTGTGAAGCATAGTAGCGATTTCTATTCATCAGAAGGACATAAATTTTTAAACTATGGCCATATTTAGAAGAGGAGATAGGTAATTTCTATCTCCTCAAATAACATCACAACCATACAAATTCCACCATATACTTCACATTTAGAATTAATGTGACCTGATTTATTACGCTTCTTTACCTGTAGGCCTTTTGGAGTTCAGCCCAGTCAGTGAGGCAGAGTTGGTTTTAGGTGGATCAGAAGTACTTAAAATGAAAATAAAGACTTAAAAAGTTAACCAGTGATATCCACGAAAAATTACAACCTCACATTTGCTTTCACCCTTCAAATTTACTGTGTGAAAGTAATTCTGTAAAAATTAAAGCACTGGACTCGGCCCCCATAGCCCAATGGTTAGAGTGCCAGCCATGTACACCAGGGTTGGTGGGTTCAAACCCAGCCTGGGCCTGCTGAAACAACAATGACAACTACAACAAAAAAATAGCCAGGTGTTGTGGCAGGCACCTGTAGTCCCAGCTACTTGGGAGGCTGAGGCAAGAGAATTGCTTAAGCACAAGAGTTTGAGGTTGCTATGATCTGTGACACCACGGCACTCTATGGACAGTGATGTAGTGAGACTCTGTCTCAAAAAAATTAAAGCACCAGAATTCATGAACATAGAAAAATAGATTATTTGTTTTAGTATTATCTATTATGGCAAAAAATTATTGCCAGTAGAGCTACTACTAAAGAAATTATTGAAGAAATTGTGTTATATCCCATATTTAGAAATATGCATTTATAAAAAGTATCAAAACATTGACATATGAAGATATCCTTGATATAAGATCAGACTTGGAGAACTCAGCAAAAGAAGCATAGTACTCATACCAAGTAATACAAATTGTTTTCAAAATTCATTAAACTTAAATAGAGTACAGTTGGACAGTGACCAAATCTTACATGATTTCTGAACAGTCAGATTGTATGTAAAACCACTTTTCTTCTCCATATTTTTATCAATGCCCTTTTCATCTCACTATTGCGCAAGCTATAGATAAGTGGATTCAGCAGAGGTGTAAGCAATGAGTAAGACAGTGACATCAGTTTCTTGGTTTCTGGTGAGTAGCCAGATTTGGGTTGCAAATAAGTCATACTGGCTGTGCCATAGAAGAGGGTCACAGATGTGAGATGAGAGGCACAGGTGGAAAAAGCCTTTTGCCTCCCAGTGGTTGATGGCATCTTCAGGATGGCAAAAAGAATTCTAATGTAAGACAAGAGTATCAACAAGAAAGGAACCAAAATAATCAAAATAGTGCCCGCAAAAGCATAGATTTCAAACAAGAAGATGTCTGCACAGGCAAGCTCTAGCACAGCTGGAGTTTCACAAGATATATGATTAATTTCATTGGGGCCACAAAAGGGAAAACTAGATACCCATGAGGTCTGCACGGCACCTAACATAAAACCTAAGACCCAGGAAAATGTTACTAATTTCATAAAAACCCTATTGTTCATAGTCACAGGGTAGTTCAGAGGATGGCAAATTGCAGCAAATCGGTCATAAGCCATTGCCCCCAGGAGAAAACATTCAGTCCCACCAAAAAGAAGAATGAAATACATCTGTGCAAAACAGCTCACAAAAGAAATTGTAGTTTTCTCAGTGGAGAGGACCACCAGCATTTCAGGCATGATGACTGCACTGAAACTCAAGTCCACCACAGATAAGTTCAGGAGGAACAGGTACATGGGAACATGGAGGCTCTGGTCCAGGGAGATGATGAGTATAATAATGGCATTTCCCATGAAGGTCACCAGGTAAATAATCAAGAAAATGCAAAAGAGCTGGTCTTGGAGTTCAGGAAAAGTAGAAAAGCCCAGGATAATGAATTCAACCACAGAGCTTTGATTTTGCCTTTTCATTTTCAGTAGTGGAGCCCTGTGTTGTTTGTATGGACATGGAATATAAAGAATTAAGTCACAATCGATTAGCTGAGAGTTCCAGTCTGCACACATCCCAGAAATTCTGGCAGAAGATGAAAAGAGGAGCTCATCCTGTCAGAAATTTTCTTTGACAGTTTTGGATAATGGCCAGATACATGAATTAATAAATCTTTCAAATATAAAAGGAGAAATGAAGAATTCTTTGCTCAGATATCTTGTCTAAAAACTACATAACAATATTTAAGTTCAATTTCAACTTATACACTCTCATAGTTTGAAAATCAAAACAAATATTTATAAATATTACATTTATATTAACAAATATTTATAATTATATTATAAATTATATATAATTATATATTTATAATTTATATTAACAGATATTAAAATTAAACAAATATTTTGTAGCTTAGATTCTAATCCCATAACATCACTTCAGATATCATTAATTTTATTCAATTTAATTTAAATACAAAATTTAAGACCATAGAAATAAATTGTTAAAAATTAGATAGATTGAATAAACTACCCAATATTTTGATAATAACCTCATAATTCAAAGTTGCAGCAAATTTTATGTAAATTTATTGAAAATATTTATTAGATTCAAGATGCCCACATATGACTTGGTTAAAGATGAAAATGCTCAGTAGAAACACAGAGGGTTGTATATCAGATGTAACTATCTTCGGTGACCCATAGACTATGCAAATTGGCTTCAGACTTATTTATGGATTCCCAAAGTGGACCAGGCCAATTATACTGGAATTTACACAGATGTAGAAGTTTTGAGGACAAGATTTCTAAGGTCCATCCTTGAGACCATGATAGCTTTAAAAAAAAAAAAAATGCCCATTTTTTTTTAATCACTATAGAACTACAACTTAAATGTTTTGCCTCTCCCTCTATCTCTTTCTTCTCTCTTCCCACTATCTTCATCATCAAAAACTTCATTTAATTTTTAATTATTCAGCAAGCATGGATTGATCACCTGCCATTTCCTAGGCTCTGTACATGCAAGAACACATTAGAGATTGGAGTTAAATCAAGAGCTGAGCAAACTATGCAAAATAGTTTCTAGCCCTTTAACCAATATGGTACATAAAGTAGTACCACCCTCCTCCTACTCAAGGACTCTGCAACAACTGCCTATTACACCTTACTAGAGCATAAGTTCAAGAGGGCAAATATTGTGTTTACTTCCTGGCTCACAATGGATGTTAAACCAGTAGTATTTCTAGAATAAGTTAATGAAAAAGTTTAAAAAATCTAGATAGTCTTTTTAAAGAATAAAGTGTCTAAAACAAGCAGGTACACAAAATTATTGGTAATTAATAACAAATCCTTTATAATTTAAATGAAGGGAAAGAATACATCTGAAAAGAGTGGTGGGGGAGGATAAACAACTATGATCATAGGATGTCCTGGGTGGAAGAGCCATTAGGTGGGAGAAGGAAGGCTGACTGGCTCAAGTCAAAAAGTGCTTGGTAACACCGCAGAACTGGAATGGAGACATACTGGCCTTTGTGGGATGTACTAAAAACCAGAGGAAATTCACTGTAGGAAATTAGCAAGCCAGGAGGACAGACAGACCCAGCAAGCTGAAGACATACAATGTTGTCTTGAGGGCAGATCTGTAGGACAGTAGCAGACAGTAAAATACAACATGATTTTTTCCTGAGTTATATATAAATCATAGTCATTTATTAAAATCAAATGCCTGTATAGACCACGATAATTATATATTGGATGCCAAAAATCTCCTAAATTAGTAAAATAAGCTCTAAAGGATCAAATTATTTCAACTTCAGACCTAATGGGGAACAAAAGAACAATGTGTATTCAGTCCCAAATATATTAAAGTGGGTATATTTTGAAAATTAGAAAATTTAGAGTACCATATAAAAAATTAAAAAAAACATTTATAGGATTGGTTAAGAGCATGCAATGGAACAAATGTGTCCTAAATGGTAAAGAACGATTGACCATGGATGCTGCATCTTTCCTCTACACTTGGAAGACCCTAAGTGTATCTTGAAAAACTCAATAACAAGTAGTATTTAGGAACATCAGTCCCTTTCCTAGGCTTCAGTCTACTGATGGAAAGAGGTAAACATTGGACTTACTGATCAAATTTCCTCCCTTCAGATGCAAACTTCCAACATGTGATGTTAGTGTATGCAAAATACCTCTAATTATCACCTGAACTTTTCTCTGAACAGAAATTGACTTGCATCAATTTGCAACCAAAAACCTACTGATTCAAATCTTTCAGCCATTCCTAGCATTTCCTGAGCACTGACACATCATTTCAACAGCATTTCCACCTATCTGCCTGGAGAAATATAAACAGGAAAATGACCAACATTGTCAGCCTCTGTCTTTACCATGAAAGAATCTGCACTTCTTACCTCTTGACTCTGTTCTTTAATTTTCATGCTACTTTATCAGAAGTAGTCAAAAGCCACCTATTCATAAACACAACTTAGTGATTCAGTGCACTACTTCAATAACATTATTTGGTATAGAATCATATGCCCTGGAGAATCCTTCCCAGGAGTACATGGAATCATTTCATAGAGATCTTCCTGTAATTTTGCATAACTAAAGAGACTTGAACTTGGCCCCTCAGGTGAGAAAGCTCAAGAGCACACACTTAGAGCCCCACTCCTCCCAATGTCTATGGGGAATGAACTCCCAATCACACAAGAGACTGAATTCCACCATGACATCTCCCATAGAGATGAAGACAAAGGCTGTACGATTGTTGTCAATAGGTTGAGAAGGGAGGTGTGTGGAGGGTGTGAGCAAAGACAGGTGACCTAGGCTTTGATGGGACAGAAAGCACAGTTTGTGTAATGGTGGGAAATAGTATAATTATATTGAAGTCTCTTTGTAGAAAGCCTGGATGTTCCTCAACCCCAGGATTTTTATCTTTTTAGGAAAAAATATAGAGTCCCTGAAACAATTGAGAAAAAAATATCAATACTGTTAATTTCATACCCAGAGTTTTTACCTTGGAGGCAAAATATCTGGACTAGCTTATATGACTTTGAGCACATCACTGAACTTTCTGGTTCTAGGACTTTCTCTGTAAAATAAAAATAATGATATTAATCTCAAAGGGTATATATGAGAATAGGGTGACTTGGGGCTCAACTTAAACTGGCCTGAGCAATGAAGGAGACCAGAGGGTCTGTCCCAGGGGCATGTGAAGGTGTATGAAATCTGCAAGCTTGGCTGGATCCACTTGCAGATGATGTGCTCACGCCAAGGTTCTTCTTTTCTTCTTCTCATCTCTGTGTTCATGGAGCAAGCTCTGTTCTAATGGAAGATATTCTTTCCCAATGACAGTAAAGCTGCCAAGAACACTTAGCGACACATTCTCCCTAAGCAGTGTGCAGTGGGAAATGTGCCAATGATCTTGAGGAAAGAGGGTCTCATTCACTGAATCCAGTCCAAGGACCCCTCCCCTATCATTCATGATAGGATTTCATACTAATAAATGAACCAGTCACATGCCCCAGAGATGGGAAAAACTGCCTAACTATGGACTTTTTTGATTCCTACCTCATAACATCCTAATGTGAGCTTCTGTTGTACTGATATGTTCTACATGTTGAAGTCAGTGATTCCATCATAGGTGATGTCCAATTTGTGAGAAATCATCAGGATACAACGCCATGATTTGTATATTTTTCTATACATACTAAATTTCTATAAAGCATATATGAAACAAATTTCAGACATATGATAAAAAGGATAAAAAATTAGTAATATTATTATCACATTATAATTCAAAGCCAATAGACATAATTACTAAAAGGAAACTAAAAATATGGAGATTTTTCTCCCAATCTTTCCTGAAGGTTTGAGAGGGCAAATAGACAACAAAGAAATCCCAATAGAAAGATTGAAATAATGAAATTTTGACTTAACCGGTCGTGATAAGAGTAAGTATGAGACAGAAAGAACACTATTTACTAATAACCATACACTTTCATCCCAAAGTATTTATGGAGTATTTACAAAAATTATGTATTTTTTCAAAAAGAACATCTCGATAACTTCTAAAATTTTGGCAGTCTTATACACAGCATTTCTTGCAATAAGATTTCAAAGCAACCAAAAATACAAAAGGAAGCCTGAGTAATATAGAAAAACCTGTCTCTACAAAACAAAAATTGATTTAATTAGCCATACATGGTGGTGCACACCTGTAGTCCTAGCTACATGGGAGGCTGGAGTGGGAAGATTACTTGAACTCAGGAGTTCAAGGTTGCAGTGAGCTATAACCAGGCCACTGCACTCCAGCCTGGATGACAGAGCAATACCCTGTCCCAAAAAGAAAAGATCAAGAAAAAATAGAGAAATGAAATACAGATTACTAAGAAATACAATTATTTTCCTTTTCTTTTTTAAAGACAGTATCTTGGTATGTTTCCCAGGCTGGAGTGTAGTGGCTATTCACACAAGTGATCATTGTACACTACAGTCTCAAATCCCTAGGCTCAAGTGTTCCTTCTGTCTCAGCCTCCTTAGTATCTAGGACTGTAGTCACATAAAATTCCTTTTTGTTTGTTATATGTCTAAAACTGAATTCTCATCTTCTCCTAAAACCTGATCCACCCTCAGTATTTCCCCACCTGAGGTAAGATCAACTTCAAGCTTCTAGTTGCAACCGCTGGAAACCCTGGAGTCATGGTTTAAACCATTTTTCCTCTCAACCCATTGTCAAATCCATTAGCCAGTTCCATGGCTCTATATTCACAATACAGTGCATCAACAATCTGAACATTCTACCTTTCGAAGAGCTAACACATTGGTTCAAGATACTCTTATCTCTCAGTTGGATAATCACCATGACCTCAACACTTCTCCCTTCTTCTTCCCCTACTCTCTGCTCAAACTCTCCAATGGCCTGTAATCTCATTCAGTGTAGAAGTTATTCATAAACAGAGAGTAAAGACCTGCTTCCCCTATATGCTCTCAGTCCCTAATTGTATCCATTTGTTCATGAGTGTAGAAGCCACACAGAAGAGAGTAAAGACCTGCTTCCCTCATCTGCTCTCAGATGATTCCTAATTGCATCCACTTATTCTCTTCTATGCAGCTGGGCTATCCTCCTTGCTGTTTCTGGAATCACCATATCTGTCCCACACTACAGCCATTTCCTTTGCTATTCTCTGCACCTGGACCACTGCTCTCTGAGGTGCTCTTCTCCTAATTAATCATTTGTACAAGTAACATTTTCTCAGTGACCTCTTCCTTGATCAACCTATTTACATTTGAACCCCATCCCCACCACTACTGTCCTTTATTTTTCTCAACAGCACTTCCCACCAGAGATATGTTTAAATCATAAGGATATGGATTAATTATCCAAACATAAATTATCCTTACATTGCAATCTCATCTTTGACAAAAGAAGATGAGAACACTGGAAAAAAAGAATTCCCATTCAATAAATTTCCATGGGAAAATCAGCCACATATAGAAGACTAAAACAGGATCTACACCTCTCACCACTCACAAAAATTGATTCATGATGGATAATAGACTTAAACCTAAGATATGAAACTATAAGAATTCTAGAAGAAAATGTTGGAAAAAGTCTTCTAGATATCAGCCTAGGCAAAGAATTTATGAAGAAGACCCCAAAGGCAATCACAGCAACAACAAAAATTAACAAATGGGACTTGATTAAATTGAAAACCTTCTGAACAGCCAAGGAAACAATCAATAGAGTGAAGACTAGGGCAAAAGACATGAGCAGAAGCTTTTAAAAGAATGTAGACTAATGATCAATAAACATATAAAAATGCTCAAATATTTCTAATCACCAGAAAAATGCAAATCAAAACTACAATGAATTATCACTAAACTGTAGTGAGAATGGAATTTATCAGAAAGTCCCAAAACAACAGATGTTGGCATGGATATGAAGATACAGGAACACTAACACTGCTGGTGGGACTGAAAACTAGTACAGTGTCTTTGGAAAATAGTATGGAGATACTCAAAAGAACTAAAAGTAAACCTGCTATTTGAACCAGCAATCTCTCTACTAGGGATTTACCCAGGAAAAAAAAAGCCATTTTAACATTTAATATTTACACTGGAAGGTTTATTGCAGCACAGTTCACAGCCACAAAAATGTGGAATCAACCTAAATGCCCATCAATACACAAAATACACAATATTATGGGGGTACAAATGTTTTGGTTGCATGAATTGTTCTTGTACAGTTTGAGTCAAAGTTGTGAGTGTGCCCATCCCCTAGGTAGCATGCATTGTACCCATTAAGTGTGAATTTGACCATCCCCTCCCCCTCCCTTTACCTGCTTGGTTTCTATTGAGTTTTATTTCCATGTGCCCATGAATACTGAACAATTAGTTCCATTTTAATAGTGGGTATATGTGGTGTTTGTTTTTGCAATGCATCACATAGATGAATGGTCTCTAGTCTATCCAACTTGTTGCAAAAGGTATTAGGTCACCATTTTTCTTACATGGCTGCATAGTAGTCCAAGGTGTACAAATACCAAATTTTATTAATCCACTTAAAAATGGTATCTACAGTCAATTGATTTTTAACAAAGATACCAAGAACACACAAGGGAGAATGGTCAGTCTCTTCAGTAAATGCTGTTAGGAAAACTGTTTATTCACATACAAAAGAATGAAATTGGACCCGTATCTCACACCATATACAAGTTGTCAATTCGAAATGGATTAGAGACTTAAATATAGCACCTAAAACTGTAAAACTTTTAATCTGTAAAAGAAAACATAAGGAAATACTCCATGACATTGGTCTGGGCAATAAATTCTTAGCTATCACTCAAAAAACACAAATCAATGAAAGCAAATATAGACAAATGAGATTACACCAAGCTGAAAATCTTCTGCATAGGAGAGGAAACAACAGCATGAAGAAGCAACACAGAGATTCAAAAAAAAAAAAAAAAAAAAAAAATACTTGCAAACCACATATCTGATTAAGAGGTTAATATCTAAAATATTTAAAAACTCAACTCAATAGCCAAAAAAAGAAAACTAACTTAGAAGTGGGCTAATAACCAGAATAGATATTTCTCAAAAGAAGACACAAATAGCCAACAGATACATGAAAAACATGTACAACATCTCTAATCATCAGGGAGATAACAACTAACCTCCCAGAAGAGCTATTATCAAAAAGACAAATGATAACAAGTGTTGGCAAAGAATGTGGAGAAAAAGAAACCTTTGTACATCATTGGTGGGAATGTAAATTGGTACAACCATTTTAGAAAATAGTATAAGTTTCCTCAAAAAAACTAAAAATAGAATTACTATATGATTCAGCAATTTCACTTCTGACTATGTATCCAAAATAATTGAAATAGGTATATAAAAGAGATATCTGAAAGGAGGAGAGCAAGATTGTGGCCGATAACAGCTTCCTTGCATCTGGGCACTGTGAGACTGGGAAGATAAGACTACAGGCATCCCTGGCTGGTGGGATCTGCTGGTGGAATCCCTTTGAGGATACAGGGAGTCAGCAAGAGACTTCGGGACCCCAAGGAAAGGACAAAAACAGTAGAAAACTGGCAAGTGGTCACATGTGTTCAATTGGTCCAATCCCTCCGACAGCTGTAAGTACAGTAACAGCCAGACTGCAAACCAGAAAGGCCTTACCTGTGAACTGTTTTGGTGTTTTTGGAGTTGGCACTCAGTTGAACTGCCTTGGGGGGAGTTTGAGCAGGAGTGCAGAGAACTTTGGGCATTGTCTAGGGCCCCAGACTGAGCTGCTGAGCCAGACGGAGCTAATAGTGTTTGGCTGTGGGTGGTAGGGAGCCATTGAGAGAAAACTCCCCCAGCAAGGTTGGCCCTGAGGGTTGCAGAGCAAGGATCAGGCGGGAGCTAGTAACCTCGTGACTGAGCAGCCAAAAGGCAGGGACTGAGCCACCTTACAGCCCTAACCCTCAGGGGCAGAGTGAGACTGGTTTTGGCACACTGGATAAGTGGATAGCCACTTCAGCAGTGATTCCAGTGACAAGCATTTTCCTGGGAAAGCTTCTGCTTAGCAAGTTTAGAAGTTAAAGTGACTTTTAAGAGGGCTGAAGAGCGATTTAGGGTGTCTACCCTGTGGGGTTTGAGAAATCAGCAGAGGCCTCCAGTCATATCAGTATTGTAATTAACATCTCATACCCCAGAAGACCACCTATTGTCCAGACAACATTCAACAAGATATATGTACTGCTTTGTTTTTTGGGTGGGGGTTGTTTGTTTGTTTGTTTTTGTTTGTTTTTTGTTTATTTTGTTTATTTTTTTTTTTTTTGAATTTATCTATTTTTTTATTGTGGAGAAGGGGCAGGGAAAGAAGGCGGGGGAAGAGGTGAGTGACAGGGTCGGGCCAGTGGCATGGTACCACATTGGCTGTATCTAGGTAGAGGCAGTTTCAGGCCGGGCCTTGCTGAGTCGTTGCTAC
>CAUYPK010026517.1:0-45416 GCA_963574355.1 Loris lydekkerianus | reverse complement strand
GAGTAGAGTCTGCCACGGGCTGGGATGGGGCTCTCTTGAGGGAGACATGCGTAGAGTCTGCAGCGGCCTGGTCAGGGATCTCTAGAGGGAGAGATAAGTAGAGTCTGCAGCAGCCTGGAAAGGGGCTCTCTTGAGAAAGACATGAGTAGAGTCTGCCACGGGCTGGGATGGGGCTCACTTGAGGGAGACATGAATAGAGTCTGCCACGGGCTGGGATGGGGCTCTCTTGAGGGAGACATGAGTAGAGTCTGCAGCAGCCTGGGATGGGGCTCTCTTGAGGGAGACATGAGTAGAGTCAGCAGGAGCCTGGAATGGGGTTTTCTTGAGGGAGACATGGGTAGAGTCTGCAGCAGCCTGGGCAGGGCTCTCTTGAGGGAGACATGAGAAGAATCTGCAGTGGCCTGGGATGGGGCTCTCTTGAGGGAGACATGAGTAGGTCCTCCAGCAGCCTGTGCAGGGGTCTCTTGAGGGAGACATGAGTAGAGTCTGCAGCAGCCTGGGACAGGGCTCTCTTGAGGGAGACATGAGTAGAGTGTGCAGGAGCCTGGGATGGGGCTCTCTTGAGGGAGACATGAGTAGAGTCTGCAGCAGCCTGGGACAGGGCTCTCTTGAGGGAGACATGAGTAGAGTGTGCAGGAGCCTGGGATGGGGCTCTCTTGAGGGAGAGATGGGTAGTCTGCAGCAGCCTGGGATGGGGCTCTCTTGAGGGAGACATGAGTAGAGTCTGCAGCGGCCTGGTCAGGGGTCTCTAGAGGGAGAGATAAGTATAGTCTGCAGCAGCCTGGGAAGGGGCTCTCTTGAGAAAGACATGAGTAGAGTCTGCCACGGGCTGGGATGGGGCTCTCTTGAGGGAGACATGCAGAGTACAAGGTTGCTACTTGTCCATCTTGAGCTTCCAGCTGTGGGGGTGTGTGTGCTTCTCTGCATGAAACTCAGGGAGGACAAAGTCAGGAGGAAGGATTGTTGTTCAGAGTGACGTGGCTGCAGAAAAATCACTTCTTTCCAGATTTTCTCTGGACTTTGCGGTTGGAGTGTTTTTATGATTCCCCCTAAGCCCGGCAGTGTCAGACTGTGCTTTGCAGAATCTTTTTCCCCTGAGGGATCTGAGGGATGTGGTAAGAACATAAGGATGGCTACATCTTCCCAGGGAAGTCTCTGTGGGAAATTATGTACACATGGATGATACTTTTAAATCTCCACACGTCAGCTGGGAATCTTTTATGGGGCAGTAAACAGTTTCTTTTTGATCATGTCATATGAGAAACAGCTGAGAGCATTGACTCCCATTACCCTAGAGGTTGGGTCCACGTGGGAAGGTGGGTGGCAGGGTTGTGAGGGACACGTTGGCTGCCTCCACACTGCTTAGTCAGCCTGACAAGGGGATGACTGGCATCCTCCCCTTCTGTTGCTGGACAGTTTGGGCGGAGGCTGGGTGTCCTGTGTCAGGGTTTTGTAGAAGAAAGGTGGAATTTTGTGACTCAGATTCTGTGTGTGGCTGTGTGTTATTCACCTTCACTGTGTCTGTGGTGGCATACTTGAGTTATCCACTTGAGGTGGCTACCGGACTGGGAAACGAGAGAGAGGTTGCTTTTGAGTTCGGCCAGGATTTGGGGCAGGAGCAAGGGTGAGGGCGAGGCTCAGCTCAGGCTCAGGAGCCTGTCCAGTCAGAAAGGAGGAGGTGGGTGGGATCTGTGGTTTCTAAATACAGGCCCAGCTGTATGGGAGACAGCCACAAAAGTTGCAAAGAATCCTTATTCCTGGGCCCTAACCGAGAGATGGAGTGTCCCTTGATTTGGGTGGGACTCAGAAGTTTGCTACTTAAAATTTTAACCTCAGTGAGTCTGTGTGATCAGGTTTAAGAACCACAGGCCAAATGGACTATAATGGGGACCGTGGTCTGGGGTCCCAACTCTTAAGTCTCTGCCCAAATTGGTTCCATCATCCTTCCCCGTTTTCCCAAGTCTCCAGTGTGATGTGAAGGCCAATCATAATGTCCCAGCCAGGCCTGCAGTCCAGGAGATTGGCTCTAGTCCTGGCCACGTTGGTCATCAGAAACCCCTCCTTTTGTCCCTACCCTCAACCAAGAGGTGGTCCCAGGCCTCAGCATCAGAGGTGTAAGTGGCCCCTGCTCTAGAAGAGAAAAGAGTTAAAGGCTCAGGGTCCATGCCGGTCTTGTCCCTCCCACCCCCATGGAAAGGAGAAGGGTCCACATGGTGGCTCCCCAGGTTCCTTAGAGGGTGTGGCCAAGCATTCGTCACCACCTGTCCTCAGTGTATTGCAGGAGCCATGGTGCAGGGGTCGGGGCTGCACAGGGGAGTGACAGCATTCACTGCAGGGAAGTTGGAACATGCAGAGCACAGTGGGTACCTGAGGGCTTGGTCGGTCTAACCCAGCCTGGGAGCCTCAGTTGACAATGGCTTTTAGTATTTTCTTAGTAGTAAAAGCAACATGGAATTTGGAGAAAAGAGCGAGCCCCTTATAGAACATGGGCTATTTATTTAACTCACTTTGAGTATCACCTTCTGGAAGGTGTTTACCAACCCACTTCCTCATCTTTACTGCTTTGGAAGCTTGGAGGACAAGCCTTGCCTTGCCCATCTCAGGATGGACCGCACATCTAAAGTCACAGTCTGATTACTTCTTTCTCTACAAATCCCCCGAGGACTCCCACACACCTGCCAAGTAAAGTCACTGTGTTGTGGAGCATGTGAGACCCTGTCACCAGCCTCAGCCCCCTCTGCAGGGCCTCCTTCCTGCTGCTGCCAGAGTCTGCCCCCTAGTGAATCCCAGCTTGGTGTCCAAGGCTCCACTCCGAGTCTGTTCTTCTGGGAAGTCCCCTTTGGTTCCCTCCCTTGCATCAGGGATGTACTTGCTGGGAGCCGTGCTTGGTGTGCAGGGTAGTACACCATGACGGTGGCGAGCACCCACTCATGTTCTGGGTTGTGTCTGGCATCCCCTTTGCACCTTTGCCCTCACCTGAGAGCCCTGCAGCTCAGGGCTGCATAGACTCCTGCAGGGGCCTGGAGCCCAGCAGTGGGCATCCTCCAAGCACGAACCAATGCCTGGTAGGCAGGATTGGACTCCTACGATGACGAGGGGGGCTTTTCCTCTGTCTCTCCAGAGAACAGAAGGCCAAGAGGAATAGCCAGTGGGTGCCTACCCTGCCCAACAGCTCCCACCACCTGGATGCTGTGCCATGTTCCACGACCATCAACAGGAACCGCATGGGCCGGGACAAGAAGAGGACCTTCCCCCTGTGGTGAGGCCATGCTGTTGCACTCGCCCTCTGCGGGTTTCCACTGTGGCCGGCTAACACGCCTTAGTCCTCTCTTCTCCAGAAAAACACTCTGCTGGGACCTTGTGCTGCCTCTTCCTCCTCCTGGAACCGTCTTTCCCCTGACTCCCGGCTGTCATCTCTGGCTCTGTACAGCCTCCCTGACACTGCCAGCTGTCATCTTGTGGTGTCCCCCTCACTTCTCCAGCACCCCAAGCTGTGTCCCTGTCGGTGCAGACCTTGGTCCCTTCTCGCCCTCGTTTTCTCAGAGCAAGCCCAGCCAGTCTGGTGGCTCCCTTGCCATGCACGTGCCTCCCACTGCACCTGCTCCCTTTGACTGCTGGAGAAACCCTCCCCCCTGAGTGGTTTGAGGCAGCACAGATTTCTTCTTTCCATTCTGGAGGCCAGGAGTACAGAATCAAGTTTGACTGGGCTGAAGTCAGGTGTAGACTGGGCTGTGCTCCCTTCCAGGGCTCCAGGGGCCATCTGGTCCTTGCCTCTTCCAGCTCTGGGGGCGGCCACGTTCCTTGGCATGTGTCTGTGTCACTCCAGTCTTTGCTTCCATGGTCATGGGGCCTCTCTGTGTGAAATCTCTCCCTCTGTCTCTCTTAGAAGGACCTGGTGCAATTTAGGGATCACCCAGATAATCGCTCAGGATCCTTCACTTGATCTCATTTGCAGAGTCCCTTCCTTTGGCCATATGAGGTGACAGTCACGAGTTTCAGGGATTAGGACATAGTTGTCTTTGGGGGCTGTTTTCCAGCTCCCACCTTGTGTTTACCTCTGGTGCAGACTCCCTGGCCACCCTCACATCCTCAGCTGCATGCTGCCTGCAGACTGCTCCATCTCGGCCTGGTGATCCAGCCCTCCCATTGCTCAGGCTGCTTACTCAGCTCCTTCCTTCTTCTCGTACCACAAGTCCAGTCTCAGCGCATTCCTACTGGAGATGGCCACAGCCAGCTCCCTGCAGCCCTTACTGAGTATTTGCCGCAGCTCCTGCCTGGCCTCTCCACCGCATCCTCAGCTTTGCAACTGGCACAGGCCTCTTTGCTCCAGGCAGATCAAGTCACTCCTCCTCACAGAATCCTCTAGACTTCCCATCACACTCAGAGTGGAAGCTGGTGCCACCACCACTGTCATCTTGGCCCCACTGCCTCTGCCGCAGCCGTATGAGCCTCCTTGGTACTCTGGGCCGCCCAGAGCCCTGCCTTGTAGGCCCTGCTGAGGCTTGCTTCCCACCATTGTCTCTGAGGCTCACCCCGTTCTTCCTGCCTGCCTCTTTTTCTCCTTTCCTCCTTCCCTCCTCTTTTCCTTCTCTTTTTCTTCCCTCCTTTCTACTCTCCTCCCATCCCTATTTGAGTGTCACTTCCCTGTTTAAAATGGCTACTCCTGCCTTGTCCCTGTCCACACTCCTAGGCATACACGCTCAGCACCTGGCGTGTCTCCCTCCTTGTCAGTCATCTGCCTCCCAAGCTCTCGGAGGGCAGTGCTTATCCATTTCCATGTTCCCAGGTTCCCCTGCCCTTCTTCCTCTCTCCCTGACCTGCCTGCCCATCTCTTCCCTCTTTGTTTTCTCCAAATACTTAATTCTCTTGCTTGGGATCCTTGTGGAGCTCCCTCAGGGCCAAGGCCAGGTTCCACAGCCTGAGGAGAGCAGTGTCCCCTGAGACTGCGCCCGGTGGACGCTGCATCCCACCCCCAGCGGTCTGTTGCTGCTCCTTCAGTTTTTCACTCATTCTCCTGCCTCCGGGCCTTTGCTGGAATGTTTCCTCTTCTGGAAATGCCTTTTTCCTTTCCCAGGGCTTTCTCTGAAAGTCTTGCTACTCTCAGGCATGACCCTCCTTTAGCAGTATGTCTAGATCTTGTCCCAGCACTGCCTGGGTCAGCAGCGTCCTGTCCACTCCCCATGCGTCTGGGAGGCTTACCATTCTGCCCATTTGCCGCACACGGCCTGGTGCTTGTTATTTACAGCCTCTCCTGCCCCCATTAAACTGTGGTTCTTCTGGCTTGGTCTTTGCTGCCTCAGATGTTGGCTGACAAGTGGCCTTTCCCCCTAGCCAGGTTGACAGTGACTCATGGTGCAGAGAGGGAGGCTAAAAACCTAGATCCCTGGGTGCTGGTGCCCTTGCTGACTATTGTTGCCCTTTCACTTTTAGCTTTGATGACCATGACCCAGCTGTAATCCATGAGAATGCGTCCCAGCCCGAGGTGCTAGTCCCCATCCGGCTGGACATGGAAATTGATGGGCAGAAGCTGCGTGATGCCTTCACCTGGAACATGAATGGTACGAGGCTCTGTTGGGCCCAGCCGTCCTCTCCCTCAAGGCATTATGTGTTTGTTTGTTTGTTTGTTTGTTTTTGAGACAGAGTCTCACTTTGTTGCCCTTGGTAGAGTGCTGTAGTGCCATAGCTCACAGCAACCTCAAACTCTTGGGCTAAAGCGATTCTGTTGCTTCAGCCTCCTGAGTAAGCTGCAGATACCTGCCACAACACCCGACTTTTTAGAGACGGAGTCTCACTCTGGTTCAAGCTGGTCTCGAATCTGTGAGTTCAGGCAATCCACCCGCCTCAGCTTCCCGGAGTGCTAGGATTATAGGTGTGAGCCCCCACACCCAGCAAGGCACTATGTGTTAATGGTCCCCTTCCCTGCCAGCTGACATTCAGGGCACTGAGTCATGGTTTTGGAAGCGCAGGCATTCCTGCTGCTGTTCCCTGTGGGCTGCATGTATGAGCTTCAGGCTCCTTCCTTCCCTGTGAGGTTGAGGGGCCCACGGGGCCTGGCATGGCAGGACACCAGTCCACGAGCTCAGGTGAAGATGACAGTGCTGCTCAGACTTGGTTCAGCCGCCCAGCCCAACCCACACCCCTCTTCAGCCCATCCGTCACCCTGCTCCTGATTTGTGACAGTGCAAGTGGGCACTCATGTTCTGCCCTCGCCCTCACGGGTCTTGCCTTTGGATGTCCTCACTCTGTAAGTCTCGAGTCAGGTACAGTGTTGTCAGGTGCTTCCGGGCCTGAGCCCTAGTGCAGCTCTTTCTGTGCAGGGGGCACATGGCCCGGGGGGTTCTGTGTGCTCATCCCCTCTGGAGGGAGGGTTATGCCTGTGTGTGTTGTGCGTGTATTTGTTTTCTTCTTTATTTTTTCCTTAAGTATGACTGAATTTTTATAATAAATGTATTATTTATATTCAAATAAAAAGCAGTGAATATCATTTTTATTTTATCTTATTTTATTTATTTATTTTATTTATTTTTTTTTTGAGACAGAGCCTCAAGCTGTCACCCTGAGTAGAGTGCTGTGGCATCACAGCTCACAGCAACCTCCAGCTCCTGGGCTTAAACAATTCTCTTGTCTAACAATTCTCTTGTCTCAGCCTCCCAAGTAGCTGGGACTACAGGTGCCTGTCACAATGCCTGGCTATTTTTTGGTTATAGTTATTGTTGTTTGGCAGGCCTGGGCTGGATTTGAACCCACCAGCTCTGGTGTATGTGGCTGGTGCCTTAGCTGCTTGAGCTACAGGCACCAAACCCATTTTATCTTATTTTAGAGATGAGATCTTGCTGTGTTGCTTAGGCTGGTCTCAAACTGCTGGCCTCAAGCAACCACCTGTCTCAGTCCAAGTAGCTGGGACAACAGGTGCCTACACCCACGTTATCATTTGTAAATACACAAAACTTTGCAATCACCAGAGCCTCTCCACCCTAATAATAATTTCAAATTCTACCTTTTTCCTCATAGTTATTTCCACTTGGAAACATTTTTAACATAGTTGTCATTATAGTGCTAGTATCCTTTTACTTTATTTTTCTTCACTTATAAGTATCTTCATGGTTTCTTTAATGTAAGTTTCTTCATGGTGCAGGTTATCTATTGGGTTGCTAAAATTCTCCCTGCTATGGATGTCTCGTCTCCACGGCTAATAACATACTTGCTTGTCTCATTTTCTCTCAGAGATTTCTTGAGGGAGAGTATGAGTGGTCGTGGATATGTGATTGCCTTGATCTTTCTGGAAGGATTAGATGGCTTCCTCTGGTCATCCCCAGGCACTTGGTGTTTCAGGCCTGAGTCCAGGGGCCTCTGTCCAGCCCTGGGAATGAGGTCTGAGAGCTAGGTGCCTGCCCTCCAGGGCCCACAGGTTAGCCTGTGAGAGGGGACATTGGTTGAGGGGAAGATGCTGTTGAAAAGCTCCAGGAGGTTGTATTGAGTAAAGACAGGGCAGGTACAGTTTGCTGGTGATGCCCCAGCAGGAGGACAGGATAGCCACAGGTATCAGACCACAGCAGTGGACGGGGTATAGCCACAGGTATCAGACCACAGCAGTGGACAGGGGATAGCCACAGGTATCAGGCCACAGCAGTGGACGGGGGATAGCCACAGGTATCAGACTACACCAGTGGACGGGGGATAGCCAGAGGTGTCAGACCACACCAGTGGACGGGGGATAGCCACAGGTGTCAGACCACAGCAGTGGATGGGGGATAGCCACAGGTGTCAGACCAGAGCACTGGACGGGGAGATAGCCACAGGTGTCAGACCAGAGCAGTGGATGGGGGATAGCCACAGGTATCAGACCACAGCAGTGGACGGGGATAGCCACAGGTGTCAGACCACACTAGTGGACAGGGGATAGCCACAGGTGTCAGACCAGAGCAGTGGATGGGGGATAGCCACAGGTGTCAGACCAGAGCAGTGGACAGGGGATAGCCACAGGTTTCAGACCATAGCAGTGGACGGGATAGCCACAGGTTTCAGACCACAGCAGTGGACGGGATAGCCACAGGTATCAAACCACAGCAGTGGATGGGGGATAGCCACAGGTGTCAGACCACAGCAGTGATGTATATTGCCTATAGTCCATGCTCACTTCCCCAGTTAGCTGGCTCACATCATGGTTTCATAGTTACTTGTTAATTCCTCTCTCTCCCTCTCCATTTCACCCTTTGAAGTCAGGGAGCTTATTATTATTATTATTATTATTATTATTATTATAGAGATTTTTATCGCCCTCAGTAGAGTGCTGTGGCATCACAGCTGACAGCAACCCTTCAACTCCTGGGCTTAGGCAATTCCCTTGCCTCAGTCTCCTGAGTAGCTGGGACTACAGGGGCCCTCCACAACGCCCGGCTATTTTTTTGTTGCAGTTTGGCCGGGGCTGGGTTTGAACCCGCCACCCTCAGTATATGGGGCCAGCATCCTACTCACTGAGCCACAGGCACCGCCCAGGGAGTCAATTTTTTATTGCTGCTTTTCTTTAAGAACTTAGCTTAGAACCTGGCCAGTTATTCAAATGGAATCAGTACAGGAATACATGTTACTTTTCTTTCAGTGGCACATGGAAATTGTCTCCTATTTGTTTATACTCCCACCCTGATCCAGAAGAGATGTAAGACAGCTTTTTTAAGGACACTGAGCAGAAAAGACTAAAGCAAATGAAAAAGTAGTTAGGGTAGCGCCTGTGGCTCAAAGGAGTAGGGCACTGGCCCCATATGCTGGAGGTGGCGGGTTCAAACCCAGCCCCAGCCAGAAACTGCAAAAAAATAGAAAATGAAAAATAGAAAAAAATAAAAATAAAATAAAGAAAAAAGAAGTAGTTAGGAAAAACTAGATAAAGGGGAAAATGAACCTAATTGGGTTTAAGAGGAAGTTTTCAGTGTCCTGCCTGGTTCATACTCAGATTTCATCAAGTGTCATTGCTGGGAGGTGGGCACGGGTCTCAAAGCAGAGTGAGACGTGAAGATTGATTCCAGGTTCTCTGTGTGTTCACCATTAGCAGCAGCCTAGGCGGGGCTTGGTGGCTCACACCTATAATTCTAGCACTCTAGGAGGCCGAGGCAGGAGGATCACTTGAGGTCAGGAGTTTGAGACCAGCCTGAGCAAAGCAAGACCCTGCCTCTATCAACAATAGAAAAATTAGCCAGGTGTGATAGTAGTGCCTGCAGTCCCAGCTACTTGGGAGGCTGAGGCAGAAGGATCACTTGAGCACAGGAGTGTGAGGTTACTGTGAGTTAGGCTAAGGCCATGGCACCCTAACCTGGTCTACAGAGTGAGACTATCTCAGGAAAAAAAATTAGCAGCAGCCTGTGGCTCCGAATAAGCACAATCACTTCTAGTCCTTAAAGCAGAGAGAACCTTTCTCCACAGCCTTCATAAAGAGGACACAGTGTGATGTGCTGAGATCAGCATGGTCCATGAACTCTCCTGTGAGTTTCTTGTTCCTCATGAGAAACATGTAAAATACAATTACCAGTGAATATTATTTAGTGGAAACATGTAGAGAACCAAAATAGTGCTGTTGTGCAGACTCTACCTCAGTCCTGGGTGGTATTTAGCATGTATAAGAGCCATGATTCATAAGTGGTGGTTAGGAGGCCATGCCAAAATTGCTTCTGATTTCCTGTGTTTAGGCATATCTAATTTACTTTGAAATTTTATTTTATTTTATTTATTTTATATATATATATGTTTGTTTGTTTGTGTTTTGTTTTGTTTTGTTTTGAGACAGAGTCTCACTTTGTCATCCTTGGTAGAGTGCCATGGTGTCATAGCTCACAGCAACCTGCAACTCTTAGGCTTAAGCAATTCTCTTGCCTCAGCCTCCCAAGTAGCTGGGGCTACAGGAGCCCACCACAACACCTGGGTAGTTTTAGAGACGAGGTCTTGCTGTGGCTGAGGCTGGAGCGTGATCCTTTTCAGGTACTGAAAGTGAAGAACTATTAGCCTAGACTCCTATACCCAGTGAAAAGAGAGGGAATCAAGACATTCTTAGGTGAAAGAAAACTGTCACCTGCAGACTGACCCTAAAAGATGACTGAAAGAAGGGAAATGGTAAGAGAAGGAGCTTTGGAACATCAGGAAGAAGGGAAACATGATAAGCTAAACTGTGGGTCCAGACAACAGGCTTTCTTTCTCTTCTGGGGTTTTCCAAATTATGTCTGACAGTTGAGACAAAAGTTATAACACTATCTGATGTGGTTCTAAATGTGGTTCTAAATGTAGGGGAAAGATGTAAGCCAATTATATAATACAAGATGAGGGTAAAGGGATATTAAAATGTGATAAGGTTTCTTCCGTTCATTTGAATTGGTAAATAAACCAGTAGACTAGTAAATTATTGTTATATATATGTGTGGGTATATATATAGTAGCATTTAGAGAACCAGTAAAAAATGCTGAACAAAGAGACACCCTCAAAAAGAAAAAAAGAAAAATTAAAACGGAATTTAAAAATATGCTCAATTAATCCAAAGGAAGACAGGATAAAGAAAACAGAAAAAGGGTAGCGCTTGTAGCTCAAAGGAGTAGGGCACCAGCCCATATACCGCAGGTGGCGGTTCAAACCTGGTCCTGGCCAAAAATTGCAAAAATAATAATAATAATAAAATAAAAATAAGATGGGAGACTTAAGCCCTAACAACTACTAATTAAAAGACAGAGTCTGGCAGGATGGATTTTTTTTAATAAGACATCATTTAAAGTATGATGAAACGAGCAGGCTGAAAGTAAGAAGATGGGAAAAGATAGAAAAGAAAGCAAAAGTGACAGTGTTAATATCAAATGACGCAGACTTCAAAGCTAAGAAAATTACTAGAGATGGAGAGGGATGTTCAATAATGATAAAAATGTAAGTCCTCCAAAAGCAATCCTAAAAATGTGTGTAGCAGACAGCAGAGCTGGCAAACATGTGAGACAAAGCAGACTGCAAAGAGAAACAGGTAAATCCACAATCATGTCAGAGACTTCAACATGCCTTTCTCAAAAATTGGGCAAAAAATCAGCACAATAGAAGAACAAAAAAAAACAATCAACCAAAGAATCTGACTAACATAGAAAACTCCAACACAGTCAAATATGCATCTTTTCAAGTGCTTGTAAGATGTATACCATATATAAATCATACCATGGTCATAAAGCAAGCCTAAACAAATTTAAAAGAATTTAAACCATACAAAGTACAAAGTATGCTCACCGACGGAATGGACTCAATACTTTTAAACTGAACAGCACACTTCTAAGTAATTCATGGTTCAAAGGGGAAAATCTACAGGGAAATTGAAAAATATACATGAATCTGAAATAAATGTAGCATATCAAAATTTGTGGGATACAGATAAAATAGTGCTGTGAGGACCATCTGTAACCTCAGGGCATATATTAGAAAATAGCAAATGCTTCAAATCAGTCATCTAAACTCCCATCACAAGGACCCAAAAAAAAGAAAAAAAACATTGACCAAAGCAAGCAGAAGGAAGGACATGAGTAGAAATCAGTGAAACTGAAAATAAATACAGTAGAGAAAAGAAAATTAATGAGGCATAGCTGATACTTTGAAAGAGCAGTAAAATTGACAGCCTCTATCAAGACTGACAAAGGAGAGAAACATAAGTTACTATTATGGAGAGTAAAATGGGATATCATTACAGACCCTAGTGTACGAACTGACTCCATACGCACACGTCTGACTGCTTAGATGAGATGGAGAGAATGCACAGGCTGGGGCAGCTCACCCAGCATCAAATAGAGGATTTGAATTGTCACTTAAAACTTCCGAGAAAGAAATCTCCAGGCCCGTATGATTTCACTGGAGCATTCTACTGAACATTTAAAAATGCATTAACAGCAGTTCTATATAATCTCTTCCAGAAGATAGAAGAGGAGAGAGCACTTTCCAAATCATTTCACAAAGCTGTATTACTTTGACACCAAACCTAAAGACCAAGTACCAAAAAAAAAAAAATACAGACCAGTATCCCTTACGAATGTCAATGCAAAATCCTTAGCAAAATACTAGCAAATAGAGTTCAGCAATATTAGTATAAAGAGACTTATACTCCATGGCCAAATGGAGTTTATTGTAGGGATGCAAGACTGGTTCAATGTTTGAAGCTCAATTGATAACAATCTACCATATTAATAGACTAAAGACCAACTATAACATAATCATCAAAATCTAATGGTAAAAACACTCAGAAAAATAGAAATAGTGGGAAATAGCCTCCATGTGGTAAAGAGCATCTATTTAAGAAAAAAAACATAAAACACCCTGTAGCTAACATGTTTTATTTAATAGTGAAAGGCAGAGTGCTTTCTCCCAAAGATAGGAAACAAGGCCAAGATGTCTGCGGCCACCATTCTTATTCGACATAATATTGGAAGTTCTAGCTAGTGCAGTAAAACAAAAGGAAGCAAAAGGCCTGGCTCGGTGGTTTAGGCCTATAATCCCAGCACTCAGAGAGGCTGAGGCAGATGGATTGCTTGAGCTCAGGATTCAAGACCAGCCTGAGCAAAAGCGAGACCCCCGTCTCTAAAACTAGCCAGGCGTTGTGGCAGGTACCTGTAGTCCCAGCTACTCGGGAGGCTGAGGAAGAGAATCACTTGAACCCAAGAGTCTGAGATGGCTGAAGAGTCATGACACTATACCAAAAGTTACAAAGTGAAACTCTCTCAAAACAAGAAAAAAGAAAGGAAACAAAGGAAAGACTGAAAAGGAAGAAATAAAATCCTATTTGCAAATGATATGGTTGTCTCTGTAGAAAATCCCAAGGAGGCTCAGCGCCTATAGCACAGTGGTTACGGTGCAAGCCACATAAACTGAGGGTAGAGAGTTTGAACCTGGCCCAGGCCGGCTAATCAACTGCAACAAAAAAATAGCCAGGCGTTGTGGGGGGCACCTGTAGTCCCAGCTACTAGGGAGGCTGAGGCAAGAGAATCGCTTAAGCCCAAGAGTTGGAGGTTGCTGTGAGCTGTGATGCCACAGCATTCTACTGAGGGCAACATAGTGAGACTCTATCTCAAAAAAAAAACAAGGGATCTTTAGAAAACTACAACTAGTAAAACAGTTCAACAAGGTCGTCGTACAAAAATCAATTGTATTTCTGTATACTATTAGTGAACTCAAATGCAGAAATTAAAAACACATTACTATTTACAGTCACTCAAAAAGGAGCATTTAAGGTGTAAATCCAACACAACATGTAAAAGACTCACACCCAAACCTGCAAAGCTTGATGGAAGTTACTAAAAAAGATCTAAATAAAGCCAGGCTCACACCTGTAATCCCAGCACTCTTGGAGGCCAAGAGTTCCAGACCGGGCTGAGTGACATAGTGATAGCTTCTCTCTATAAAAAAATGCAGAAAAATTAGCTGGATGTGGTGACATGCACCTGTAGTCCTAGCTTCTTTGGGGGCTGAGTCAAGGGGATTGCTTGAGGCTAGGGGTTCAAGGCTGTGCACTGAGCCCATATTTCATTGGAACAGAATTGAAAATCAAGAAACAGACTCACACAGATAGGACCTGATTTTTTTTTTTTTTTACAAAGGCACAAACTCAATTCAGTGGAGGAAATAGAGCCCTTTGAACAAAATAGTGCTGAGCAATTGGACATCCATAGGCAAATAAGTGAACCTTTACCTAAAAATTTACTCAAAATGCGTCACAAACTGAAATATGAAACATAGAACTAGAGGTCGGGCACGATGGCTCATGCCTGTCATCCTATCACTTTCTAGCACTGGGAGGCTGAGGCAGGAGGATTGCTTGAGGCCAGGAGGAATTCAAGACCAGCCTGAGCAAAGCAAGATCCCATCTCTACAAAAAACAGAAAATTTATCCAGGCATGGTGGTACATACCTGTAGTTGAGAGGCTAAGACTGGAGGCTAATTTGAGCCAGGGAATATGAGGCTGCAGTGAGCTATGATGATGCCACTGCACTCTGTGCAAGGGTGACAGAACAAGACCTATCTCAAAAAAAAAAAGAAGAAACATACAACTATAAAAACTCTAGAGGGAAAGGAGAAAATTTGGGGGAGTTAGGGCTAGACGACGAATAATTCTTAGATATCAAAAGCAGAATCCACAGTAGAAAATAGTAAAATATTGAAGTTCATCAATATTAAAATCTGCTCATTAACAGACACTGCTAAAAGTGAAAAGACAAGCTGCAGAGTGAGAGGAAAATATTTGGAAACCACATATCCAATAAAAAGTTAGGATCTAGACTATTTAAAAACTTTAAAAACCCAGTAGTAAAAAAACAGACAATCCAAATAAAATGTGGGTAAAAGGCATGAAGTGACATTTCACATTTTGCTGAAGAAGATATATACAGATGGCGAATAAACATTGAAAAGATGTTCCTCATTATTAGCTAATTGGAAACGCAAATTAAAACTACATTGTATTGGCCAGGTGCAGTGGTTCACACTTACAACCCTAGCACTCTAGGAGACCGAGGTGGGTGGATCGCTTGAACTCAGGAGTTCAAGACCAGCCTGAGCAAAAGCGAGACCCCATCTCTACTAAAAACAAAAAAAGTAGGCATTGTGGTAGGCACCTGTAGTCCCAGCTACTGGGGAGGCTAAGGCAGGAGGATCACTTGAGCCCAAGAGTTTGAGGTTGCTGTGAGCTAGACTGCTTTTGGAAACTGTCTCTAAATAAATAAGTGAGTAAAAACCTGCAGCTGCACTCCTGGGCATTTATTCCAGAGAAATGAAGACATATTTCTACAGAAGCCTACACATGGGTGTTCCTAGCAGCCTTAGCCAGAAACTAGAAATGAACTTGACATCCTTTGGTGGTGAATAGTTGAACCATGCATGCTATACCATGGAATCATGGAATGCCACTTGGCAATAAAAAGAAAGTAACGACCAGAATGAATCTCTGGAAGATTTCGCTGAGTGAAGAAGGCTAATCTCAAACAGTTACGTACTGTGTGGTTCCGTTTAGGTGACATTCTTGAAATGGTGGAATTATAGATTGATTGAGGTGGTTAGCGGTTGCCAGGGTTGTGGGAGTGGGAGGGAAGTGCATGTGGTTATAAAAGGCCAGCAGGAAGGTCCTGGTGGTAATGTACTTGACCCGTGTCTTGACGTTCCTGATTGTGAGATTACACTGCTGTTTTATAAGATGTTACCATTGGGGGAAACTGGGCACAGTGTGCATGGAATCTCTCGTGTTGTTTCTTACAACTGGATATGAATCTACAATTCCTCAAAGGAAAAAGCTGAATACAAAAAGTAATCTAGGCCTGTGGTCCACAACCTCTGGGCCACAGACTGCTCCATATAACAGGAGGTAAGCAATGGGTGAGCAAGCGAAGCTCCATCTGTATTTACAGCCCTTTCCTATTGCTCGTATCACTGCCTGAGCTCCACCTCCTGTCAGATCCCCCCAGTCGGTGGAAAAATTATCTTCCATGAAACCAGTCCCTGCTGCCAAAAAGGTTGAGACTACTGCTCTAGGCAGTGTACTCACAGGGTGCTTCACCTGAGAACTTGAAGTTTTTGCTGAAGTCTCCAAAATAAAGCCCTGGCCTTGCTGAATGAGCTGTGGCTGGGAGGCTGGGCTACCCTGTGTGCTGTAAAGTGGCTGGCAGGGAGGAAATAGCAGGGCTTGTCTGTTAAGCAGACCTAGATCTCCGGTGGAGTCACGCTGTCTGCTCTGGGAATTCTGTCCTGGCTTTGTCTGTGGCTTGTCAACGAGGTGTCTTGGCAGTGGGATTTGGGTTAGGAGAGTTGTGCAGAGCAGGGAGAAAACATGACTGAGTGGCACCTGGCTGGTTGCAGAGAGTCCCTGGAGCTTATGTCTGGTGTGGTTATATTTCCAGGATCTAGGATCTATAGGAACCATCACTCTTGTCACCTTGTTGAGGTGCTGCTGCTGCAGTCACAGGCCCAGAAATCTCTGTCCAGTATATCTCACTCACAGCCTGGCATAGGGCTAATCTCTGTGCCATCATGGGTGCCACCAGCCCAGCATGGAGGGTGGAGCTGACACATGAACTCCCAATTGTCTTTGTGTCCTTTGCCCCAGCGCCTCATTGCTTAGGCTTAGGGTGATCAGTTCTCCAGCCTAGCTGGAGTGGGGGAGCACCTGGGGCCTTGACCTTCCCAGGGGCACAGTGGAGGTGTTGTGGTGAGGGCTGAGGGCCACTTACCTTGTGTTTCCTCCTCCCCCTTCCAGTGTCCAGAAAGGCCACCCTTAGCCCCAGTCACCTACATCCAGGGAGGGTTAGCAGAGAAGGAAGAGGTGGGGGTGGCCAGCCAGGCCTGAGCACTTGAGATGAGGCCATGTGGTCCATCTGCCATCCCCTCCCTGTGCTGATTTCAGAGAAGTTGATGACCCCTGAGATGTTTTCGGAAATCCTCTGTGACGATCTGGATTTGAACCCACTGACATTTGTGCCAGCCATCGCCTCAGCCATCAGACAGCAGATCGAGTCCTACCCCACAGACAGCATCTTGGAGGACCAGTCAGACCAGCGTGTCATTATCAAGGTGCGAGCTGCTTGTCCTGCACTGGGCCTTGCTGGTGGGGTGGGAGGTGTCAGGGGCCATCGGGATACCCCCAGGCCTCAGCACAAGTGTATCTCTGGGTTTCATGCCATCTGAAAAGCAGGCAGCACCTGGCTCTTCCCCCTCAACCCCTCCCAGGAAGGGTGTGGGCCGAGTCTCAGAATAAGATGTGTTCAGGGGATGCCGCTGTGGCACTGCAGGATGCTAAGCAGAGCCCAGAATCCCGCAGCAGGTGAAGGCAGAGATGGGCAGAGCAGAGAGCCCACAGCAATGTGGACGGCATTGCTGTGCTTGTCCTGTGAGCCAGGCCAGGCCGGGCTGAGTGCCCTGAGCTGGCATAGCTGCCCAATAACGTGCTGCCTCAGCCACTGTGGTGCAGATGGAGGGGTGGGCATGGGGAGAACTGAGGTTTCATGCCTGCAATTGGCCACCAGAGCAGTAGTGGAGCTGGGGCCCTGGGGCCCAGTCCTGACCACTGCAGAGCCTGTTGGCATAATCCTCACTGCATGTGCTATGGGCCACGGAAGGTTGGAAAACAGGACCACAGGAGGGAAAGTAGGTGGAATTGGCACATGTGATGATTTTAAATGTCAGTGATTTTCTTTGATCTGATTCTGGACATTTGGCTTCAATTTTAGAAAAACATTGATGTATTAGAGCAAGAGCCGTGTTACAAAGGGTTCCTAAAAGTAGTGTTAGGGTGGAGGAACCTCAGGAGGGACCCATGGCTGGGACCTAGGGAAGTCCCTGCTCTTGCACCAGATGTGGCCTTGGTCCCTTTCATCCTACACGTTTCCCCTTGGTTCTCTCCAGGCACTTAGAAAGATTTTGGAACATAAAGGTAAGGAATCTCCTGCCACCTGCTCTGTAGTGCCCCAAGTAGAAAATAACTAAATATGATACTTTCTTTTTTCTTAATTTTTTTTAAACTGTGGTAAAATATTCATAACCTAAAATTTACCTTTTTAACCATTTTCAAGCATGTAGTCCAGTGGCATTAAGTATGTTCACATTACTGGGCAGCCGTTACCCCTGTCACCAGAAAGTTTATGATAATGTGAACCCGAAACTCTGGACCCACTGAACGCTAACCCCTCCCCCACCCCCTGTCAACCACCTGTGTCCTGTCTCTAAATTTGATGACTCTCAGTACTTCATGTAAAAGAACCACGCAGCACTCGTCTTTTTGTGACTGGTTTATTTCACTTAGCGTAATGTCTTCAAGGTTCGTTCATCCATGTTGTAACGTGTGGTAGGATTTGCTTGCTTTTTAAGTTTGAATAACATTGTATGGTTAATTTCCACTTTATTTATTCATCCATCATTGGACATTGGGTGTGCTTTCACATTTTGGCCATTGTGAATGGTGTTTCTGTGACAGTGGGTATGCAAATACCTGTGGATGTCGCCGCTTTCAGTCATTTCTGGAATTGGAATTGCTGGATCCAGTAGTTCTATTTTTAATGTTGTCAAGAACTGCTTTTCTAATTTCCATCAGCAATGCCTGTGGGTTCTACTGTTTCCATGTCCTTGCCAGCACTTGTTATTTCCTGTTTTTTGATAATAACTATCCTATTGGGTGTGAAAGAGTATCTCATTGTGACTTTGATTTGCATTTCCCTAACTTAGTGGTGTCGAATATCTTTCCATATGCTTATTGGCCATTTGAATACTTTCTTTGGAGAAGTGCCTGTTCAAATCCTTAGCTATTTTCGAATTAGTTTTTTTGTGTGTATTTTGTTGTCAAGTTTTACCAGCCCTCTATTCTGGATATAATCTCTTATCGGACATGTGATTTGCAGATGTTTTTTACCATTTTGTGGGTTGCCTTTTTACTTTATTTCTATTATCCTTTGATGTACAAAAGTTGTCGATTTTGATGATGTCCAGTTTGTCTGTTTTTTCTTTTGTTGCCTGTGCTTTTGGTGTTATAGCCAAGAATCATTGCCAAATCCAACATCATGAAGCTCTTCCTTGTGTTTTCTTTTAAGAGTTTTATAGTTGTGTCCTTTGTCCATTTTTGAGTTAATTTTTGCATATGGTGTTAGGGAAGTGTCCCACATGATGCTTCAGCATGTAGATATCCACTTTTTCCAACACTAGTTGTTGAGGAGACTCCTTTCCTCCAGTAAATGATTCAACCGTGGCTGCAAGGGTTTGTCCTGGGCTCTCTGCCCCACTGCTCTGTGCACCTGTCTTTATGCCAGCACCATACTGTCACGCTTAATATAGGTCTGTAGCAAGTCTTGAAATCAGGAAGGTGACTCAACTTTATTCTTTTTTTGTTTGTTTTTTTCAAGATTGTTTTGGCTATTTGGGTTTCCTTGAAATTCCATGTGGATTTTAAGATGGATTTTTTTTATTTCTGCAAAATAACAGTATTAAGAGATTTTGGTAGTGACTGCATTGAATCTGTTCGTGTTGCTATCTTAACAATATTGTCTTCTTACCCATGAACATTTTATTCATGTCTTTAATTTCTTTCAGCTCTGTTTTGTAGCTTTCATTGTGTCTTTTCTCTCCTTTTTAAGTTAATCTGATGTACTTTATTCTTTTTTTTGGCCGGGGCTGGGTTTGAACCCACCACCCACCACCTCTGGCATATGGGGCCGGCGCCCTACTCCTTTGAGCCATAGGCGCCACCCTACTTTATTCTTTTCAATGCTATTTTAAATGGAATTGTTCTATTATTTAATTTTCAGTTTTTCATTGTGATCATATAGCATTGTAACCAATTTTTGTGTGTTGACTTTGTATTCTGCTATTTTGTTGAGTTTATTACTTCTAAGAGGTTTGTTTTTGTTTTGTAATTTTGGCCAGGACTGGGCTTAAACCCACCACACCCTGTAAATGGGGCCTGTGCCCTACTCCTTGAGCCACAGGTGCCGCCCTGTTTTTTAAGGATTTTAACATATAAGGTCTATCATTTCTGCACAGAGATAACTTTACTTTTTCATTTCCAATTTGGATGCCTTGTTTCTTACTTAATTTTTTTTACTTAACTTCCAATACTGCGTTGGGTAGAAGTGACTGAGAGAGAGCATCTTTTGTCTAGTTCCTATCTCAGGAAAAAACTTTTCAGTCTTTCACCACTAAGTATGATGTTAGCTGTGAGTTTTTTATTTATGGCTTTTATTAATGTTGAGGTAGTTTTCTTCTGCTCCTAGTTTGTCAAGTGTTTTAAAGTGTTGAATTTTGTCTAATGCTTTTTCTGTATCAACTGACATGATCATAATAGTTTTTCCCCTTCATTTTGTAAATGTATTATGTTGATGGTTTTTATATGTTGAACCATCCTTGCATTGCTAGAATAAATCTAATTTGGTTGTGGTAGGACTGTAGTCCTCTTCATATGCTGCTGAATTCCATCTGCTCGTATTTCTGTGAAGAGTTTCTATCAACATTCATAACACATATTGGTCTCTAGTTGTTTCTTGTATCTTTGTCTTACTTTTATTTCAGAGTAATGAGTAAGAATATTCCTTCCTCTTTGCTTTTTTTGGAAGAGTTTGAGAAAGACTCAATAAGATATCTTTACTCAAAGATATACTCAATATCTTTAAATAAGATATTAGATCTTATTTAAAATGTTTGGTAGAATTCACCATTGACACTGTCAGGTCCTGGGCTTTTCTTTGTCAGGAGGTGTTGATTACTCAATTCAGTCTCCTTACTTGTTAATATCTTTATTTTGAGAAAAAATATAAATTTGTTTCCCTTAACCTGTTTCAATGTCACATTATGACCAGTTATCAGAAAAAAGGCACAAGTGAGAAACGGGGGTAGGGATTATTTGTTTTTGTTTTTGTTTTGTTTTGTTTTGCAATTTTGAAAAAGGGATGGGTGGTGTGTGGTAAGTGGGTGCTGGATGTGGTAAGTGGGTGCTGGGTGTGGTAAGTGGGTGCTGGGGTGCATCCCTGGCTTAGCCTGCTGGTTCTGGAGGGCAGCCCTGAGGGCTCTGCTCTATATCCAACTTTGTCCTGTAACTATGTGAGAATGAGGCCATATGGCTAGGGTCGGCCACACACAGTGTCCTGAGCAGACCAGCTGGCTCCCTTGACGTTTTCTGAGAGTTGAGCAGCAGTTTTTATTGTTGCTGCCTTGGCAGGGCAGCCATACAGAAAGTGTCTGGCAACTGTGAATCCTCCTGGGGCACAGGCTTCCCCATTGACCCTCCAGCGTGTCTGTAATCCCCATCTGTGGGATGGTGTCAGCTGGGAAGCCATCCCCTGGGTGGGTTTCCTCCCCTGCCCTCCGAGATCAGATCAGTGCCCTGGGGCAGACACAGCTGGCCCCAGGGAGCCTGTGCTGTGAGGGACAGTGCTGTACTGATCACTGCTGTGTCTTCATGGGCACCAGACCTCAGAGACGGCACTCTGTCTTGTGGGTGAGGAATTGAAGGTCACACCCAAGGTTTCCCATTTATATTAAAGCTGGGACTCAGAAGAAGAGCTGGGTGTTTCTGTGAGGATGTCCTTTGTCTTGATCCTGGGACACGGTAGAGAGAAGACAGGAATCTTCAGCAGCGGTTCTCAACCTGTGGGTCACAACCCCTTTGGGAGTCAAATGACCCTTTCACAGGAGTCACCTAAGACCATCAGAAAACACATATTTCAGTTATGAAATAGCAAAGAAAATAATAATTTTATGGTTGGGGGTCACCACGACATGAAGAACTGTATTAAAGGGTTGCAGCACTAGGAAGGTTGAGAACCCCTGCTCTAGAGCAAGGGCATCTGAGGGCTGTCTCCTCAGAACACAGACCCTGAGGTTGGGGCAGCCTCTTACAGGAGTTCTTGGCAATGCTGGACCAAAGTCAGGCCTGGCTGCCTTTACCAGGGCCCCCAGCCCAGGTTGGTCCACTCAGTTCCAGGGACTCGGGGATGGGGGGCTGGCCAGGCCTCTGTGGGGAGTGCAAATGGCTGTCCCACACACACTCATCTCTTCGCTTGTCCCGTCACCGGGCAGACCCTGGAGGCCTTTCCTCCTCAGTGCTGTGCACAGCTGCATCCCCTGCCAGGACCCTTCCCTGGGAAGCCTTCCTACCCTTCTGCCTGCAGAGGCCAACCGCAGCTTGCTGCCCTCTCTCAGTCTCTCCGCCCCACACTTAGTGAAGTCCCACACACTGTGTGCTCACTCCCTCACCCCCCAGCATGGCCGTCCCACACACCGTGCTCTTCTCACTCATCCCACTCAGTGTCTCTCCTTTACCCCCAACTGCATGGCTTGACTTCTTTTTCCTCTAGAGAAAACAGTCTCACTGTGTTGCCCAAGCAGGTCTGAACTTGAGCAGTCCTCCCAGCTCGGCCTCCCAGACAGCTGTGTCTACAAGGCGCAATACCACACCCAGCAGGGCAACCCTTGAAGTGTTTATCTCCTTGGTGCCTCTCCTTGCTAGGCAAGTGGTCTGTGCTTTTGAATAAATGAATGCATTAATGACTAAATGGCAAGAGACAGGAGCCAGTATCCACAGACCCAGGGCAGGGATGGCTTGGCGAGGGTGAGTGCACGGCCGTGGTCCTGTGGAGTCTGGTTTGGGGTTCCTGTGCTACTGCACCTTCCTTCTGGGCCCAGTGCCAGTGTGGTTTGCTCAGTGTTTGATTCCAGTTGGGAAGATCCAGCTCTTCGGGTGTGGGTGCACATGGAGATGGGAAGGAACATGGGGCTCGGCCACGGCCCTGACCATGCACCCTGTGCTGTTGTAAGGATCCCTTGAATCCTAAAACAAATTCTGTCAAGCTCGTGCTGGGATTCCTGGTGCCTGGAAAGACAGAAAGAAAACAAGTGGAGGGCCAAGACCATCTCAAACAGTCCTGTGTGCAGTGAAGAAAGTAGGAGGGGAGGGTGTGTGAAAATGGGCTGGGGAGGAGGGAGGTCTCAGGAGCTGGCAAGAAGAGCACTCTAGTGAGCAGGAAGCAGTGCACAGGGCCCCAGGCTTCAGGGACATAGTCAGGGAGGCAGAAGTCCCAGTTCACCGGGCATCCTTGTCTGAAGCATTACAGAATTGTAAATGGGTGGTGCACTGTGGCCTGCTGGCCCTGAGCATCATGCATAGTGAGGGACGGTCCCAGCTCCACACCACAGCCAGAGGGGTCTGACAGCCTATCCTGTGTGATTCAATGATGTCCAGTCTCAGAAAAGCCACAGCTAGAGGCGAGAAGCCAGGATGGCAGCTGGGGTAAGGGCTTGGTGGATAGGAGCTCCCGGGATGCAAGTTGTGTTCTGTCTGGGTCTGGGCACTAGTTTCCCTGGTGTCCACTTGGGAGAACTTCCTGACTGCACACCAGGGTCTAAACCCTGTGGCCACCAGGCACAGCCAGCAGGGTGCCCACTGGGGATTATGGGAGGAGCCAGCCTAGCGCTCTGCCCCTCCCAGGCTTGCCTGCCCCCGGTTGTTGGCCCAGGGTACAGGATGCATCTGTAGACACACTTGGCTAGTTGATCTCCAAGAGGGACCAGCTCTGTGTAGAAACAGCAAGGGTACAGTTGTTGGTCTAGGACATAGCTCAGGGACAGTCTCTGATTAGTGCCACTTGAGCTGAGGCCTGGCTGGTGCAGTCAGGTAAAGATGGACAAGGGTGAAGTCCCAAGGGTGAAGGGCAGAAGAAACGGCCTGGATGCATGGGGAGCAAGGGGGATGGCATGAAGGTGGGGGGCTGCCCAGGGCTACACTGGGGCCTCCTGAGGGAGACTGTGCTGACACTGAGCCAGAGCTCTTGAGGCAGCCAGGAGGGTTGTAGGGTCAGTCTGCCATGTGGATGGGGAACTGGAGGGATGAAGGTCAGCCCTGGTTCTCAGCTGGCAGGGCGGGCAGGGTCCACGCCAGGCCTGGTTGTCCAGCAGCTCTAACTCTTGTCCTTTGGCTTTTGCTGCAGCTAAACATCCATGTAGGAAACATTTCCCTGGTGGACCAGTTTGAGTGGGATATGTCAGAGAAGGAGAACTCACCGGAAAAGTTTGCCCTGAAGCTGTGCTCAGAGCTGGGGCTAGGCGGGGAGTTTGTTACCACCATCGCATACAGCATCCGGGGACAGCTGAGCTGGCATCAGAAGACCTATGCCTTCAGGTAGGATTGTACGCCCATTTCTCCCTCATTCCTCTGCAGAAAAGACTTCTCTGCGTGCTGAGGCCTCTGGCTTTCTTGTGCTTCCCAGTACAGTCTGGCCAGAGTCTCCTGTCCTTTCTGCCTCCTCCTGCCCGTGCGTCTCAGCAGGGCTCTGCTGGCACAGTAGAGACTTGGAGCTTAGTGTGAGCCTGTGGTCCTTAGCTCCTCAGAGTCCCAGGTCCCAAGCTCTCCCCAGGTGCAGCTCTGAGTCCCTTCTCCTCCATGCAGCCATCCCCCTGTGCTTTTGCTTAGACTATTCCTTCTGACATGGCTGCCCCTTGCCTCAGATTTATCATCTGTTGGACTTGAATTCTGTCTTAAACAAGGACCCTCCCCAGCTCCTAAGACTCGGGGAATCCCTGCCAGCCCCTTCTCACTATAGCATCTCTGCCTTCAGTCAGAGAGCATTTGGTGGGTACCACACTGGGCTGGACCGCATCCTGGGGGCCATGGAAGGTAGAGACAGGTCACAGCATTCAGGCTGGCCAAGGTGAGATGTGAACCGAACATTCTAGTCCAGTGTCTTCTATGCTCATGCTGGGAGTGGCCTGGGAGCAGACTTCCTGTTCCTAGCAGGTGATAGGGGCTTAGTGAGAGTTCAGTGCGAGGGGGACTGCAGGAGCAGCCATCCTGCAGTTTCAGGGCCTGTCCTGTGCTGGGATCTGTGCAGGATGGGGGTGTGGCCAAGTGGCCCTGCATCAGAGCAGGCTGTTAGGGCTTATTCTGCTCCGCAAACTCTTCTCATCTACATTCACACTAATCACTCAGGGATGACAGCTTCAAATACCCCACGAGGAATAAATACAAAGGTCTTTCGGCAAAGACATGACAATTAATGGAGCTTGTTATAGATTTGTATCTTAGCTTGTTTTCCCAGACATTCTAAGAGACGGCTTTCTACAGCTTCCCATAAATCTGAGGCAGGGATAAAGAATGAGGGCACATTCCCAGGGTGGGTGGCCTTAGGCATGGGAAGCAGCTGAGCCCCTTCACCCGAGTACCTGACCCCCCAGCCACCCTGCCGGCTGGTTGTTCTGCTCCACAGATGGGGATGGCCCAGAGGGAGTTCAAGGGGAGCAGGGAGCGGGCGTGTGGCTGATGCCTCCCTGTTCCTGGGAGCTTGTGTGTGAGTGCAGCCCTGGTGTCCATTCACCCTGCACGGAGCCAAGGACAACAAGCCTGTCTAGGAAGTCACAAGTCCTCATAGTGACACTGACCCGGAGCACCTTCTCCCCCGATACCAGTGGAACCTGAATCCTCACTCTAGACTTGCAGGTGCAAGGTGCCAGGCTTGCTGCTCTGGGCAGCTGAACATGGAGGCTGCCGACCTTCACCCACCCTTGGGGCGGCCTCCAGTGCCACAGTTGAGACTCAGGGACTGAAGCCTCCAGGGCCTCTTGAGGGGCCTCGGCATCGGGCTCAGGGACTGAAGCCTCCAGGGCCTCTTGACGGGCCTCGGCATCGGGCTCAGGGACTGAAGCCTCCAGGGCCTCTTGACGGGCCTTGGCATTCTTTCTCTCCGCCACCAGTGTGTGGCAGCAGCATCCCTCTTACTCTGACCCCTAGGTGACCTGAGCCCTCAGCATGAGTTCCTTGCCAAGCTCCGGCTGTCTGCAGTTCATAGTGTGGCTCCAGAGCAGGCCCTCTGGGAGACCCTGGTGGTGGCAGGCCAGGACTTCCAGGCAGCGCCTCCTGACGTCAGCGACCACTTAATGAATTCCACTTGTACGGGTTGGGGCAGTTACAGACTCCCACCCTGCCGCTGTCTCTAGTGCTGAGTGTGCAGGTCTCAAATCCTTGGGATTAAAGGCTAGGCCACTGGCTGGGGTCCAGGGCCAATACATATCTTGGCCATAGCATCCAGGGCCAGCTGGGCGGGGGGCGCCTGTAGGAGGTCCTGGGAAGTGTCCCAGGCCCCTCCTGGCACCAGGAGGGCTGCCGTGTTTTCACAGCCAACCAGTCTGCATGTGCTTTCACACAGGGCCTGGCCCATCCTGTGTGCCATGCGCCGTGTCTGCTTGGGGTGACCAGGGTTCTGGAAGAGCTGGCATGGCAAGAACAGGATGAGAACCTAGGGTCAGGGTTGGTTTGTCCCAGACTTTGCTGTGAGGGGACAGAACTGCAGCAGCGCAAAGTGCTGGGACTTGTGTCCCCAGTTCTGACCTGCGTTTCCCCACCGTGCCATTCCACTCCACGGGAGCTTAGGGAGCGGGACCTCTTCCTCTAGGGAGATGGAGTTAGCCAGCCCTGCGCTGCTGGCCCTGCCTGCGGGAGGAGCTGGGCTGTGGAATCCGCAGGGCCTGGGCCACTCTCAGCCCACAGAGCTGAACCAGGAGCCTGCATGGGCTCTGGGCCTCTCACATAGTGTAGCAACTGCTGAGTCATATGACAGCTTAAAAAGGGTTTTAAGCTCTGGGCCTCCTTCAGCCCAAGTTGGAAGTGCTCTGAATTCCCAAGAGGCAGCCCAGTCCATCCCCCCAGCTAGCTCAGCCCAGCACATGTACCCTCCTTGGTGATGGGATGTTGTATTGAGTCCACACTACAGCTTGTCACAGGATGTGCATGAGTGAGGCCACACTGCCTACAAGTTAGGGGAATCAGGGCAGAGATTGGGCCACTCCCTGTGGCAGAGGGGTGGGTGGGAGGTTGGAAGCATGACGGGGAAGCATGATTGGTCAGGGGCCTCAGGCTCCTGCAAGACAGAGCTGGAGAGAGCAACACAGATATCCTGGAGCCAGTGGAATGGGGACAGAGGGGCAGGGACAGGGCTTGGCTGGGGGAGGAGGCTGGGCAGAGTCTCTGGGAAGAGTATATTCTGCAGAGGGACTGGCACCTCCTCCAGGCCAGCACTGTGTCCCAGGCTGGGGACCCGAGGGGATAGTGACTATCTGGCAGTGAAGACGGACACATGTGAGTGGCCACTGATGGGATGTGACCACAGAAAGCACCAGAGACTGCAGTCATGAAGACCTGGGGCAAGGATGGCCAGAGTGCTGGCCAGGGGACAGCATAGGAAAGACAGTGAGGGAGCCAGCCACTGGGGCAAGCACTCAGAGGAGGAAGGGGGCCCTGCCCAGTCCAACATGGCCTGTGGCCCGGGCAGGACAGCTGCCCCAGGGCTGTGTACACAGGCAGTCCTGCATGTGCTGCGTGTGGCTGACAGTAAACAAAAGGTCAGGGCACTTGGAGGCTGGGGCCGAGTGAGGGGCAAAGAATCATCTGATAGAGTGGCATCAGGAATTAGGCTGGAGGAGACCAGGGACACTCTGGACTGGCTGCATGTGAGTCTCATGGTCACTCCTGAAGCTCTACCCACCCACGCTGGCCTGATGTCAAGTTTTGTCTCAACAGCTTTGTTGAGATATACTTTCCTATATCATACAATTCAGCATTTAAAGTGTACAGTGCAGGGGTTTTAGTATACTCACAGAGCTGTGCAACCATCACCACCATTGATTTTAGTAACTTTTCTTCACCCTAAAAGGAAGCTCCTTAGCAGTCACTTCATTCCCCCAAGTCTCCCAGCCCTGGGCAGTCACTGATCCTCTTTCTGTCTATAAATTTGCCTGTTCTGGATACTTAATAGAAAGGGAACCATCTAATGATATATGGTCTTTTATGACTGGCTTCTTAGCATAGTGTTTTCAAGGGTCATCCATGTTGTAGCTTATTATATCAGAACTTCATTCCTTTCATGGCTGGTTAACACTCCGTTGTATGAATAGGCCGTATTTTATTTGCCTATGCATCAGTTGTTGCTGCTTTTCAGCTGTTGAGTGACGCTGCTGAGAACATCCATATACAGAGTTTGATCTGAGCGCCGTTTTCAAGTCTCTTGGGTGTGTACCTGGCGGTGGAATTGCTGGGTCCTAGGATGACCCTATATTTAGCATCTTGAACAATTGCTAGACAGCTTTCCAAAGTAGCTATGCCGTTTTATTTTTGGCCATCTGTATATTTTCTTTGCACAAATGGCTATTCAAATGTTTTGCCTGTTTCTTAATTGGATTGTTTTTTGTTTTTTGTTTTTTTTTTTGAGAAAGAGCCTCAAGCTATCACCCTGGGTAGAGTGCCATGGCATCACAGCTCACAGCAACCTCCAACTCCTGGGCTTAGGTGATTCTCTTGCCTCAGCCTCCTGAGTAACTGGGACTACAGGTGCCCGCCACAACACCTGGCTATTTTTTGGTTGTAGTTGTCATTGTTTGGCATGTCCAGGCCGGGTTTGAACCTGCCAACTCTGATGTATGTGGCTGGCACCTTAGCCACTTGAGCCACGGGCACCGAGCCAGACTGTCTTTTTATGATTGAGTTGTGAGAATATTTTATATATTCTACATACAAGTCTCTGATCAAATATGTGATTTGCAGATATTTTTTCCCATCTTGTGGGTTGCCTTTTCACTTTCTCGATCATGTCCTTTGAAGCACAAAAGATGTTTATTTTTTTTATGTAGTCCAATTTATATTTTAGTTTGTGCTGGTGTTTTGGGTGTCATAGCTAAGAAACCGTTGCCTAACCCCAAGTCACGTCCCAGCACCTGGCTGTGAAAAGCCTCTTTCCAAATTGCGTAGACTTGGCACTGTTGTCCAGAATTAACTGATCCCAGGGGCCTGGGTGGCATTGATTGCAAACATAGGATGATGTCATGTTTTGTCATCTCTTCCTCCCCCAGGTCAGGTGGCCGTGGGCAGGTCATTTTCCCTCCAAGTCTGTGTTCTCTTATTTATGAAGTAGGGATGATGATACTGCTCAGCTTGCCTGTTGTATCACATGAGGTCATAAGAGTGAGATCACATTGAAAATAAGCCTGAAGTTGCCCCACAAGTGTCAGTCCCAGCTGCCTCTGTCACCCAATACGGTTCTCCCTCGACTGGGGTCTTTGTCCCCACCTGGACAATTGGGGGTGGTGGGAACGTTTAGGGTCTTTGGTGGCCTGGAAGCCCATGGATCAGAGTTCCCCAGAGGAGAAGGGAGCAGAGCGGTTTCCAGATACCTCTTGGGACTCTGGGCAGCATTTCTGCCTGGGTATCTCCCAAACCTGAGGCGGGCTAGTGCTGGCTCCAGGCCCATTCTAACATGGTTGGCTCCAGGACTTCTTATTTTAGAACAAACCCCATTGGAGTAGAATCTTCCCAGAGTCCAGGGGAGATAAACAAAGGGGCCTGTGGGACCCACTCTCCAGCTTTTGTTTAAATTAAGAGGAGAACATGTTTTGTTCCCCTCAGCGTGGGCTTGGCGCCTTTCATGCCTCTCCCCCAAGGAGGGCAGCTGGGTCTCTCGCAGTGAGGAATGATGTTTGGGGTTTGAGGCTGGGTGGTTCCCAGATTGCCAAACCTCCTGGTGCTGGCTGGGGAACAGCTGTCAGGAGCCCTTGAGGAGGGGTCAGCCCCTGGCCTCTGAGTCACCAGAAGAAGCTCAGGATTTCAGGCCTTGAGGCATAAACCCAGCATGCTGAGCTGCAGCAGGGGACAGCTCTGGTCTGCGGTGCCACCTTCGGTGGGCAACTGGAGCCATGCCCTGTGCACTTGCAGTCTCTGAGACCCCCCCCCCCAACTTTCCCTGGCCAGAAAGGCCCTGTAGTTGCCAATACAGTGAGCCGGCTGGGGTCCTAGTGAGGAACCAGGGCTCTGCAGGCGGGTCTGTGTGGACACTTCTCTAGCCAACCAGTCACATGCTGGGCACAGGGCTACAGGAAGGCCGCTGTGTAAGAAGGTCTCTGGCCTCTAGGAAGCTCCCTCAATGGATGTGTGTTGGTTGCTTTAATAATCACAGCCCTTGGCTCGGTGCCAGCCACATACACCAGAGCTGATGGGTTCAAATCCAGCCTGGGCCTGCCAAACAGCAATGACAACTACAACCAAAAAATAGCCAGGCGTTGTGGCAGGCGCCAGTAGTCCCAGCTACTTGGGAGGCTGAGGCAAGAGAATTGCTTGGGCCGAGGAGTTTGAGGTTGCTGTGAGCTATGACACTACGGCCCTCTATCCAGGGCACCAGCTTGAGACTCTGTCTCTAAGGAGGGGGAAAAAATCACAGTCTTCCAACAACCCTTCACAGCAATAAATACTGTATATACTCGAGTATAAGCCAACCCCCTTAAATTAACCCCCAAAACTGGGAAAACTTAGTGACTCGAGTATAAGCCGAGGTGGAAAATGCAGCAGCCACTGATAAATTTCAAAAATAAAAATATATACCCAAAACAATTACAATAATTAAGGAATCAGTAGGTTAAATGCTTTTCAATATTTATTGCTAAAGAAAAACTGTAAACTAGCAACAACTTTAAATAGTTCAGTGGAATACAGTTCAGTTCAGCCGCCTACCTCTTCAGCGCAGCCGCGACTTGTGGACTGAGCTGAAGCACCGCCCCCTCAAGCAGAGGGCAGAAGACTGGAGACTACGTGCATTTGGTTAGGTGCGCGCGCACGGAATCAAATAACCTGTATGACCTGAGTATAAGCTGAGTTCAGGTTTTTCGGCACAAATTTTGTGCCGAAGAAACTCGGCTTATACTCGAGTATATATTTATGTTCTAATTCAATGTGAAAACTCACCTAATTTGGTGAAAACTTCTGATCTAATTTAAAGGGGAAAAATGATGCAGCCTGAGCAAAAGAGAGAGCCCATTTCTACTAAAAAGAAAAAAAAAAAGGCTCAGCGCCTGTAGCTCAGTGAGTAGGGCACCAGCCACATGCACCAAAGCTGGTGAGTTCGAGCCGGGCCCAGGCCTGCTGAACAACAATGACAACTGCAACCAAAGGCTAGTTGGGCATTGTGGCAGGTGCCTGTAGTCCCAGCCACTCAAGAGGATGAGGCAAGAGGATCAATTAAGCCCAAGAGTTTGAGGTTCCTGTGAGCTGTGATGCTACAGCACTTTACCAAGGGCAACAAAGTGAGACTCTGTCTAAAAAAGAAAAGGAAGGAAGGAAGGAAGGAAGGAAATAAATTAGCTGGGTGTTGTACTGAAGAAGCTGTGAGCTAGGCTGGTACCATGGCACTCTATCCTGGGCAACAACAGAGTAAGACTCTGTCTCAAATAGGTGCCAAATTACTGTACTATATACATTGCAATAGCAATGATAATAATAGGTAGCATTTATTGAATTTATACCATGTGCCAGATGTTATTCTAAGTGCTTTTCATGTACTAAGTAATTTAACCCTTTTCATGAAATGTATGTAGCATAAAGTTTGGTGCCAGACTTCAGACTTCAGACTTCATGAATTCAAATCATGGCTTTACTATTTACTTAGTCGATGGTTTAGAATATTCCAGTTACCTTGCCTTAGTTTCTTCATCTATAAAATGGAGATGTAAGAATATATATCTCACAGGATCTCACCTGACATGCACAGTGTGAGGGTGCTCAGCAGAACCCCTGGGTGAACAGCTCAACTACAACTTAAACTTTACCTTGGAGTTGAAAACAATGGAACCTAAACATTTGTATCCTCATATTAATTTGAAAATGAAAGAAAAAAGAAAATTAATTGTTTTAATGTATAAAAATGTATGTAAAATGCTTAGAATAGTATTTGGCTCATAGTAAGTGCTATTTATATGTTTTTTAATTAGTGTTATATCTTTTTTTCAGATGATTATACAACTAACATCTATGTAAAACATATTAAAAAGAAATACATCAAAAATATAATGAATTATATTAAGGAGATAATTATTTTTCCTCAATAATTTCAAAAATTTTTATAATGTGACTAAGTTAGTTTTATAGTTAAAAATAGTTTTGATAAAAGAAGTGAGCCTATTATTTATGAAAGCATTTAACATAAGGCAGATATATTAATTAATGTTATTGAGAACACTCTACAAGCTGGGCATTCATACCAGATCATAGGGATATAACATAATATAAAAAACAGATAAAACACAGTATTTAGGTTGCTTAAAACTTAGAGGGAAAAACAAAACCAGAAATGCATTATTGCAATACTGCATAGGTCTGAGCTTGGTGCAACTTCAGCAAAGTTTTAGAAGCAGGAAAAGAACAGCACTGGTCTGATAAGTGCAGGTAGCTCAGTATGGCTGGAGTAGAAGTTGAGGCTAGAGGGTTTAAATCACAATGTTCTCAGAGTCCACCTTGAGAACTTTGGGTTTATCCAATGGAGGGGCAAGTTGGGAACTACTGAAGCTTTCACAGAGGGGTACAGTGTGACATGGTTGCGTCTTTGATTTATAAAGCTTATTTGCTCGAAGTGTCACAAATATGTTGGAGGGGAGTGAAATTAGAGTCAGGGACAAGGTAAGAGTTGCTGAAGTAATCCACATGAGAATTTGAATCATGGAAGTAGAACAAACAAAAGAACCAACTTCATACATCTTTAGGATATAAGGTATCCTAAATGAGTTCCCCTAAAAGAATATCCAAGATAAAAAAATTGGGACAGGTAGCTTTTGGCAGGCAGTTCCAAGTATGTGCAAGAGTAACAATGGTGAAAATGACAGAGGGAAGGAAGAGGCCAATGAAGTTCACATGGATAATGGGATACTGATGCAGGCTACTGAGCTCAGCCTTTCTGGGAATATTTTGGGAACTATATGGATATCTACGGCCATGTTATGAGCATGGCTGAGGCCCTAACATTAAATAGTACCACCTAGAAAGCATATGGAGTAAGAAGAAAGTTGAATGCTGGCATCTGGGGGAAAATAACACTTAACATTGAATGAGCAAAGGAAGAAAGCTAAGTAAGATGGCCAGAATGGGAGAGGAAATCAGGGCAAAAAAAAGGGAAATAATTTAAAGAATGGGAGGCGAGAATGGCAGCCATGTGTAGACTTCATTCAAGTAACTTGGCTAAAAATGAGGGTGATGGGCCCACATTATGAATGTGGACTTTTTCCCCAAGGCAATGGCAAATCATAAACAGTTTGAGTTGAGTTTAAATTTATTATGGAGACAACCTGCATGTGGTTAAATAATGGAAAGAAAAGAACGAGTCACAAGAGAAAAGCCAATGTCACAGGAGAGGGAGTAGAATTCCTGAGCAGGTAGACAGATGGCTCCATAAGGACAGCTTGGTCTTAGAAGTGAGAAGGCCCCATTCTCTAGGTTGGATGGCCCAGTATTTGGAGGTTTGCAAGTACAGAAGATGGTTAGAACTGTGTATGCTTCTGCGACATGGCTTTGAACCTCACTGTTTCAGGAGGCAGATTCTATTTTTCCACCCATTGACTCCAGGATTTATCTAGTATAATTGATGAAAAGTGAGTCCTTAACAGCATGCTAATAGTAAAGCTATCGTGAATTACAAAGCAGGAGGGAAAGGAGATTGTAGATAACCCAGGAAAAAGCATGGAGACAGGAGAATGAACACTGAAAGTGGAAGATGACAAGGAAGTGTGGACGTGTGGGCGGCTAGAGCATAGGGCTAAAGGTCCACCTTACCTTATAGTGGGAGGTTGAGATTGGCAAGCAGTTGACTTTGAAGGAAAAGGTCTGGAGTTTATGTTTGATTCTCCAGCACAATAGAAAGCACCTAGAGTATGGTGATAATTGGAAACTGACCTGGTACAGCAACCTGAACCATGATTATTATATATTCTGGGGCAATGAAAGACTGAGGTATGAGAGCTTAAAAAGTGGCAGAGCACAGTAGCCCAGGATTGAGACGGGGAGTTGGGGACTTTGCACCAATGGTAAATTATAGATTAGCAGACCACAGGACTGCTAATTTTGTATTTTCCTAGGATCTGACTGTTCTAACAACAAGCATACAACTCTCAACAAGAAGCTTGAAAGCACATATATCTTAACACATTAGTTCTGAGTAAATCTCACTCATCTCATGCTGCATAAAAATAACAAGCTCCTAGAAAAGTACTAGTGATGAAATTTCAGGAATCTCCAGCATTCTCAATTCCATTATCTTGCTCAGATGTTTTTTCACAGCACTGATCATATTCTGGCATATGCTAAAACCTGTTTAGTAAGTCTATTATTTATTTTATGTTCTCTACTCCCCAGTGGAATATAAGCTCCAGCACAGCAGGAATTGTTTTTCTCCTTTGTTCACTCACATATCCTTAGTACTTATAACCACCAGGCACAAAATAGATATGTAGTAAATGTTTATTGAATGAATGAATTAATGACTGTACCAAATGCTCTAAGAATGAGAAGAAGGAAAGTTGGGGATTTTAGATTTATGTGACCTGCTAAGAGGTCTGAACTGTAAAATCTTTTTTCCATTTTAGAGGCTGGATATTTTGCCTTAGCAGATGCCAGACATCTGCATTTCCCCAGGTCAAGGTTCTAGAAAATTTTTGTTGTGAGAGGAAGGGAAATGGCTGAAAAGTCGGAAGGCTGGTGTCCCACATCCCAGTCCTGTCACATGGTTGCTACATTAAATATCTGGCCATTCATTTTGCAAGTCTCATTTTCCTGTCTAAAAATAACAATAACAATGATATCCACCCAAACCACAGGGTCAATGTGAAGACTCAAGGCACATTGTTTCAAAAACCATGGGCATTACTATTCTAAACTGTAATGCAAGTTGGATTTAACTTACTACATTTTTATTTCTATTGATTCTTCTTTTTTTACATGGCATTTTGCAATGACTTGTGTGCAGATTAAGAGGATTAAAGAATGTTTTAGATGTCCTTACTGATCTCTAGACAAACACCTGATGAACTCAAGTACCATTGAAGTCAGAGAAGTATCTTCTCTTCAGAAAAAGCATCAATTATAATAAAATTTTAAACAGAAATTTTATTCTGGCTATTCACAATAGCCATTCCTGTTATTATACCCATTATTATATTTATTTGAACCATAATTGGTATCTGATGTCTCCATTTCATATTTATGCTTTTTTCTCTTATAAAAGAAAGATTCCCAGAGAAGAGTCTCTCATATTTACATTATTTCATTAACACCTTTTTCATTTAACTATTTCTTGATATCTAATACATAGGGCAAACTAAGTCAATCTCAGAGTGCCAAGCACCCCCTGCCAGCCAATTTAACTTTAAATAAATGAAGTAAGCATGTGGTCATCTCAGAGAATGAAACTTACACAATGACTCCGTTGGCTGTAGTGCTCTTGGTCAGGAAAGGTAAAGGGGTGAGAATGAGGTGAGCCAAAGAAATAACAAGTGTGGCAAAGAAAAAGTTTGAACTTCAAAAGGCAATGTAAAATAAACACATGAAAATCTATAACAGAAACTGAAAGTTATAGAACCTTTAAAATGTCTTTTCCCCTCCAAGCTTGATTAGGTTTTATTTAAAACACACTCAAATTTGAAATAGGGCATTGATCCTATGAGCCCACTGGAAGCCCCACCTGGCAGAAGGCAGGATGCTGTAGGGAAGAGGCGTGAGGTCAACATATTTTGATATACTACATTGTCTTCAGGGCTGCTTAGGGAGGGATCTATACTCTGAAAATCCTCTTTGAGAAAGGAGGCCCACTGAAGTCACTGAAGTCCCCAAGAGGAAGTAAAAAGATAGACACACATGCTGGAAAGAATGAAGCAAAGGAAGAAAACAGAATGCAAAGCCCCAAACCAGCATCTTCTATTTTCCCATTTGGCCAAGAACTGGCCATGCTGATGAGTACCACTATGTCTGGAAATGTGGAAGTTTTGTGCAATGTTGAGCGTGTTTAAATTTCTGCTCTTCAAAGCAAAATTATTAAGCCAGTTATGTTCCTTCTAAGTTCTTCTGAACTACATTGCAATTACTTGGATGCTGCAGCTCAGGCCAGCCATAATGAACAACGGCTGATTTTAATCAGAGGTACAATGTGTTCTGCTACTGAGAAAGCATGTGTCTTCTGAGCCAAAGATGTAAAATTAATTATACTTTACAGTAAACTGAAAGGTAAAGGGGATATAAGGCTACCTTTTCTTTTAACTTTTAACTGTTACAAAAGAATGAAAGCGATGTTTTTCAAATACCCAGACTGCATGTATAAGGGGCCAATAACCTTCGTTAGGCAAGAGGTATGTAAGATGTGTCAGGGTGATTTCTCTTTTAATTTTTAAAATCTGAGGTGGATGAACTTACAAAACAGAAGCAGTAAATATGATTTATGAAGGTGCTCACCCCTGGAGATAATTAAATAACAAAATCTGTGTTCCCTACAATATGAATTATTCCTCAGTGGATATCTCAAAGCCAGTCTGCATTCTCTCTGGTTTTATAAACACTTACAGAATACCCAAACACATTCCATAATTTATTTTGCATTAGCAGTGTCTGGATCTCTTTAGAACAATAGGCTGCTACCATACCGTCTTTAAAGGTTTAAAAATTTACGTATTTGTAGTTTGCTTACTTTTAAATTAAGTTGGCCTCATCTTTTTGGTTGCTCTGATTTTTCACAAATTTTCCATACAATGATGGGAAATATGGAAAGTTAAAATGGAATCAAGGTGTCTGATATCCTCTACATGCAAATGCTCACAAACTCTATAAACACATATGTAAAGTCTGAAACAGAATTAGTCAACCTTTGCTTTTTAATATAGTTCTAATAAAGAAAAAGACACAAAGGCTGGGATGGAGAAACTTGAGATCTATTTTCAGCTCTGGCCATAAGTAGGTGCATTTCCCTAGGAGAGTAAATTTTAACTTTATTTTTATATGGTTGCTTTTTCATTGATGGTCACAGAGTGCTCAGGTAGAATGCCATTTAGCAACAAATGATCATTGAGTGTGCATTACATGGATGGCCCCATGCCAGATGGGGGGGACGGTGGCCAGGGCTGCAATTGGACACTCAAAGCAGTCTTTTCTCTGTCAGCATTTCCCCTAACATTAACTTCTCCCTCTTATCTGTCTTCCAGTTTGAGGTCTCCAAATACCTAGATGTTCCTTGCAACTCCAGCTGTTTAAAAACAGACTCATCTTTCTTCTTCCTAGCTTTTCCTTTCTCTGTGAATGACTACTCATTTCTCAATGAGCCAGTTCAGAAATTTTAGAATCTACCTGACCTCTCCTATACCTTCGTCTGCCATTTCCAAACTTCCACTAAGACTTACCGAGTCACCTGAATTTGTCCTGGGTATGCCTTTCTTTTACTCCACCTGTCCCTAGTCCAGCCTAGGGCCTCATCCCTTAAGTACTAGATTAAAATTCTTGCTGACCCGTGTATTTCCTAGTTTTCTGTCACTCCTTTATACAATCCAATCTATGTGTAATTCCCAAATTAACTTTAAAAAAATAACAACCTCCAAGGGCTTCTCAATGCCTTCTTAGGCTTGGCTCTAATGGGTCTTCCATTATTCTTCCTTCTTCGAGCATCCTGTATCAGACCTGTTTATTCATCAACACATTCCCTCCTCCTCAAGTATACGTACAGCCTTGCTCATGTGGCTTCCCAGCTTGGAGTGACATATTTTTCCCCTTATTAAAAGTCAAATCAGTTTTTCAAGATTCATTTCAAGAACCTAAGTCATCTCCTCCTGCTTCAAACTCCCTTTGATTTATAGTCTATTTCACATTTCTTGGCACTGCTTTTTATTCCTAATTATTTCATATATGTCCTTTGTTCGATTAAAGCTTTTGTGTTTGTTTCATAACAGTTGTTGCTTGATAAACCCATACATATGCTATGGTTAAAGAAAAAGTTTAACCTATCAACAAACATTTGTAGAAACAACTAAGCCAGATTTCGTGGATTGAAGCAAGATATATAAAGTGTGGTCTCTATCTCGAAGAGGTTAAAGTGTTATTATTAAAATTATCTTACAAATGTACATAGAATTCTGAATGGTCTGCCCAAAGTTCTATTTGGTACAGATTCATTCATTGAAGCCCTATTCTTTTTTTTTTACAAAAGGTTTTCTTTTTATTTATTTATTTATTTTATTAAATCATATCTGTGTACATTAATGTGGTCAAGGGGCTACTGCAGAGCAGCACCAAGGAGCAGAGAAAAGAGAGAGAGGGGAGAAAAGAGAGAGAGAGGAAAGAAGGGGGGGAGAGGTGGAGAGAGAGAGGGGAGAGACCGAGAGAGAGAGATCGAGAGAGAGAGAGAGAGCACGCGTGAGAGAGAGCTATATAGGTTCAGTTAGCGGAAGTCTTAGAATGGTGATGGGAGGGTAGAATAGCCAATAAGGAGTTGCTGCCCTGGCCGGAAGAGGCGTTAGGGGCAGGCCATAGGTTGGGAGGGGCTTTCTTTGGGGCAATTACCTAACATTCCTCCCTTCTTGATTTATTAAAAATAGGGGGTTGGCCTTGTGCAGCCCTATTCTTAACTATCCAATCTCCACGCTCTTGATTCTTTCTTAATGGTGGCCTGACTATCTTTCTTTTTCTTATCTGTATCTTCATCTTTTACAAAGACAAAACAACCTTGGGAAGGATATTTATCATGACATGAGACCGACTCAGAATAGGCCCGATTTCAGTTTCCCACCCCTGTGCCTTCTGGTTCTCTGAAAGAGAGGGATTGGAGAAATAGGAAAGTGGAAATCTCACAATAGAACAGACTCTTATTATGAGAAATAAAGACTAAAGAGAACAAAGCGGTGAACTGATGCTCCTAGGAAGAAATATGAACCCTCTTTACACTACTAAAATCCATTCAGATAATCACGGGCTTCTGATAGCAGATTGCTCTAAAATCAGAGACAGGACTAGACAAGAGAGGAAACTTACAGGTTTTCCTCATATCAGAAAGTGAAAATGAGAATTTCATAAAATATTTTATTATTGAACCATCCTTTAAAAAGGCATTTCATTCTGAAGGTAGTTTGTCTTTAAGTGTGTAATTTACTGCATTTCTCTTTGACACTTATGGGACTATTAATAATAAGTAAAAATTAACTTTTGTATGTGTTTAAAAAGTTAAGCTTTTAAAGAAAAACACATAGTGCATTTTGGTTTATTATAGCTTATGCACAAAGAGAAGCCTGACCAATTGGTCCACACCATTATTCTTCCAGAGATAGAGCTCCCTGAATGGCAGGTATAATTCCTAAAAGAATAAAATTATTGTCTAAAGGGAGAACTTTATCCCTTTAACCTTGAAAGCTGAGGGGTGGAGTACATGGAGAGTATAGGAGATAAGGACAGAGGATTTAAAAACTGATAATCCATTATTAGATTTCTTATCTGAAATGTTTTTAAGGAGAGGAAGAGTGAATTACCTGCACACATTCTAGTTTACACTTAGCGCACAATATTTATACTTAGAAAATGTGAGAACTCAAACCATTCCTTTTGATAATCTTGGGAATTATTATCAAATTAGCCAAATCAAAAGCATAAAATGAAATGCAGAAAAGTCACTTCTTTACCTGTAAAATAATTCAATAGCCTGATAAATCTCTGTTATTCAAGTAAACATAAATCTCTTTTTATTTTTTATTATTATAGTTATTAGGAAAATAGACTTGTTTTCCATAAGATACTAAATTGAAGCAAAGTTTAACTACCTTTTGCTTTTTCTTCTATAATGTACAATTTAAAAATCCCATTTTCTAAAAATTGTTAAAATATAACACAAAAGAGTTCTAATATTCAGTTTATACAATTTTCAACCAGTTAAATATGATTTAAAAATCATACCTACAATGACCTTAACCAATTTTAAAAGGTTAAAGAGTATATAAAAGACATTCAATGAGGTTCATTATGAACACTAGACCACACTCAGTAGATCAGCAAAGCCCAAACTATAAGCCCCCAATAATGGAAGTGTATTAACCCTTTCAAGGAACTATTTCATTGGCCTCCAAATTCTTCCTGCTAAGTTTCAGCCTCGTATATTTCAGCTACTCTAAAATGAGAACAATTAAAGAACTCATGCCAAAATAATATAATTACCAAATAAGGACTATTTTGGAAAGGACCTTCCTTGAGGTCAATCCAGGCTTCAGCAGAAATCACTTGCCACTTCTAACATGGCCATTTTTTTTTTCTTTTTTCTACTTTAAGACTGTTTCCATTTCCAAATGATTAGACTGCGTTTTCAACCACAAATGATTCATTCTGTTGTAGTTTCATTCACAGAAAAAATTATAGGCAAATGGTATTTCCCATTACCTTGTAAAATAACTAAACAACACATCAAAATCCAGTGGCTTACCATTTTCCTTCTTCATTTTCATATTGTTGAACAGTATATCCAAACATGTCCTCCACTGGGCCACTGAACGTCATTGAATTTTTCACGTCAACGTTGAATGATATGCAGAAGCCCAGAACAACTTTAGGAGGGAAAACAAAGCAAAGGCCAGTTACACAAAGTTAACTAAGATTTCATCATGTTTTGAATTATGAGAGGCATTCTTAAGTTGATTATTGAAAGCTGTGTTATTATATATATAAAAAAAAAAATGAAGCTTAAAGAATGAGAACCTTAAGGAAGGTCTCCTATATTAACTGTATTAAGGCAGTGGCTTTAAAGAACACAAGTGCTAACATTCAAACACAACTCCATAGTAATTTAGTATGAGTATCTTTCCCAGAACTAAAGATTTCAGAATGTGCAGCAAAGAGCTGGTGGAAACTCATGCTAATACATGACTAATACAGTAGCAGACAGTTTTCCAGTAGTGAGCCCCACAGCAAACTGTGGCCACCAGTGAACTATAAACAGCCTCATTTTCTCATTTCAACTACAGAGGATGTGGATATCATCATTTAAAGCCCCATGAGAAGAAATTTTTTCTTTGCTGTTTCCAAAGGGAAAAGGAAGCTGATCATCTCCACCCAGAGATGGCTTTCTACGCTGGCTCAGGCTGTGCTTCCCTTTCTAAGCAGTGGGTGGATGCTTACGCCAATACACTAAGGGCTTTACGACGTCATTTTGGTGACAATCTCAAAGGTAATTCCTGTATCCCTTTGATGTATCTAAAGGGTTTACTCAATGCCTGGCACATACTACGTATTCAGTGGGAGTTAATTGTTTCAATTTCCTTGTAAGCCCAGGTTTTGAAAACTCTCAGTAAGTGAAATTGTCTCCAACAGAAATTCTGAAATTATTCCCTCAAATGGATGGTGACAGATTTCTTCCTTGGTATTGGTTTTTAAAGTGTATTTGTGAAGCTTCAAAGTATTTCCCTCCTAGATGTAACTCAGTTCTTCCCAGAAAGCACTGGATTATAAAATCACAGAGTACCGCCTGGCAGATCCAGAGGAGGTTAAACTCAGCCTCCTTTGTAGAGGCCATAATACAGCCACATGGGTCCTAGTCTTGCAGATTCTAAGTGGGTTAAACCTCCAATCTCTTAATCCTTACTCATATACACTTTCCAATATAGTCTCAGTCCAGACTACACAAATTCATAATCTTTAAACGTTGGTAGCAATGTTAAGTGCTTATTTGATGCACAGTATTGCAACTTAAGTTAGGGAAAATTTATTCTACAAGGAAACAAGCAATAAATATGCTTGTGTAATCTTTTCAACTCCTAAAACGTTCTTTTTTTATTTTTTAAGACAAATCTCATAGAGGTAATTATTAAATGCTATCTATATGGTAGTCATCTGTGTGAGATTTTTTTTCCCCCCCTAGGTTGCAAAATTCTTAAAATCAGGGACTTTCTTCGTCATCTCTCTTACCCCTTATCAAATTCTAGCATAGCTTCTTACACACATCTGACCAATAGCATATTTGTGTAGGGAGAGAATACACCGAAGGAGGATGAATGTGTACTGTACTCAGTGATGAACTGGTAACTATTTCATCTCAGGGAAGAAATTATGGAGATAGAAATTTTTAAGGAGAAGAGATTAGGCAGTGAGAAGAAAATGTGTGCCCAGGATTTTAGAGGGTCTCTGCAAGGAATAAGATGCAGATGGGACAAATAAGGTTGCAAGATTATAAAGAGATTTGCCTGGCACGACGGGACAAATAAGGTTGCAAGATTATAAAGAGATTTGCCTGGCTGGCGCGAAGGAGCAAAAAAAGAATGGATGGATGGCACAGGTCCTTTTATGCACATTTCCTGTTCATTCTTCAAGGGTGATAGAGAACAGCTGGTTACCATCTTATGCATAATAGCTTTCATGTATTTGAAGACAGTTTTAAACACTGCTTATTCTTTACTGAAAACTAAATACAGTCATGCATAACAATGTTTTGGTCAACGATGGGCTGCACATTCAACAGGGGGATCCCATAAGATAATGATATCAGCTTGGAACCTGTAGCACAGTGGTTATGGCGCCAGCCACATGCACGGAGGCTGGCAGATTCAACTCCAGCCCAGGCCAGCTAGACAAGAATGACAACTACAACAACAACAACAACAGCAACAACAAAATAGCTGGACATTGTGATGGGTGCCGGTAGTTCAAGCTACTTGGGAGGCTGAGTCAAGAGAATCACTTAAGCCCAAGAGTTTGAGGTTGCTGTAAGCTGTGATGCCACAGCGCTCTACTGAGGGTGACATGGTGAGACTCTGTCTCAAAAAAAAAAAGATTATAATATCATCTTTTCATTGTACCTTTTCTCACTGCCTACAGTATTTAGTACACTGATATCTTGTACAGGTTTATAGCCTACACCGTATAGCTTGGGTGTGTAGTAAGCTATGCCATCTAGGTTTGTGTAAATACACTCCATGGTGTTCACACAATGATAAAATCATGCAACAACACATTTCTCAGGACTTATCCCCATTGTTAATTGATGCATGCTGAAGTACATGTTCCTAGCCCTTCCTCCCTGGTTTTACTCATTTATTTATTTACTTTTTATTGTTGAGGATTCATTGAGGGTATAAAGAACCAGGTTACATTGATTGCATTTGTTAGGTAAAGTCCCTTTTATAATTGTGTCCCTTCCCTAGAAGGTGTGTCACACACCATGACCTCCCCACTCCCTCCCTCCTTCCCTCTTACTCATTTATTTTTGAACAGTTTCATCACTCTTTTTGATGTCAGAAATGCCCAAAATGTACTTCTATAGCACAGAATCTCATCTTTGGCACTATTAACATTTTGGATCAGAAGGGTCTTTGTTATGAAGGCTATCCCTTGCTCTGGAGGGTATTTTGCAGTATCCCTGGCCCCTCCCCATATGAAGCCAGTAGCACTCCATGAATTGCCAAATCCCCATGGGGTCAGAATTTCCTACAGTTGAAAACCCATGTTCAACATCTAAAGACCAGGCTGAGGGGTGATGGCTCACGGTCTGTGATCCTATAGTAGGCTGAGATGGGTGGATTACTTGAGCTCAAGAGCTGGAGACCAGCCTGAGCAAGAGTGAGACTCTTATTTCTACTAAAAATAGAAAAAATAGTTGGGTGTTGTGATGCACACCTGTAGCCCCAGCTACCTGGAGGTGAGGCAAGAGGATCGCTTGAGCCCAGGAGTTTGAGGTTGCTATGAGCTAAGACAACACAGCACTCTACCAAGGGCAACAGAGTGAGACTTTGTGTCAAATAAATAAATAAATAAATAAATAAATAAATGAAAAATGAAAGGGCGGCACCTGTGACTCAAAGGAGTAGGGCGCCGGCCCCATATGCTGGAGGTGGCGGGTTCAAACCCAGCCCCAGCCAAAAACTGCAAAAAATAAATAAATAAAAACCCGAAGACCAGAACAATATCACCAATTATTCTGTTGAAAAAGGTGACTGAAAACCAAATATGGGCCAACCAGCAGCATCTGTATCACCTGGGAGTGTGTGAGGAATGCTGAGTCCCAGACCTTGCTCAGGTTTCCTGAATCAGTATCCACAACTCAACAAGATCCCCAGGTGAGTCATATTCAACTAAGGTTTGAGAAGCACAGATTTATAACATGGTAACTTGTTCTTCATAATATCAATTAAGGTGATGGAATTTACCTACATTAAAAGTACTCACTGTGCTTTAGACCAGTGGTTCTCAACCTTCCTAATGCCTCATCCCTTTACTATAGTTCCTGTGGGTCAGGACCCACAGGTTGAGAGCCACTGCTTTAGACAAAAATAGAAAGGGATTCTTTTCAATCAAGGTCAATTTCCCCACTGAGAGATTTTTTCATCATGTCATCATCTTTAATATACTTGCTCCCCAAACCCATTCACAGTACCCCCTTAACATAAGACCAAGAACTTCTGGTTTCCTTTGGGGGCCTGTTTATTTATTCTACATGTTGTGTGGAATGTCCGGGGGTGTGTGCTGCACTTTTTTTTTCATTTCCTGTCCTTAGAATTCAACAGGCACTTTGCCTGAAGTGATTGTAAATCAACCTTTTTCATGTTTTCTGAGGCACCATGGAGACTGAAGCCCAGGAGATGACATAAAAAACAGAGCTTACATCTTGTTCTTTTGATTTAAAGGAGTGAGTAAACAATAAAAGCAGCTTCACATAACTTTTTGTTCAGTGTTCATTTTGTTATACCAATTTGTCTCGGAATTTTATGTACCAGAAGTAAAGCAAAATAAGTGTATATATTCACAACCCAAAAGCAAACATTGACATGATTGAAGGAGCAATATAGGGAAAATAATAAAAAATGATAGGACATAAACAGACACAATAGTCAGATGTTGAAAGTAAATTCTGATTTCACATATAGTAGCAACAAAGAGGTTTTTTCCCTTACTAATAAGAACTGTATTGTGTACTTACTCTCATTTCATTTGTCGGCATTTCAATTGTCTCTACAATTAAACATCATTATTATCACCTTTCTGAAGATGAGGAGAAGGAAGCTCAGGAAGTACTCGCCGCCGTTGACATTGATTTCAATGTTTGTATCTTAGCTCTAAACCAGCTAGTGAAAGGTGATGTGGGACGGCGTTAGAAGAGAGGCTACTTCTGTGTAATTCCATCTCCTGGAGGCTTTCTGCACTCCCCCCCAGAGGCCTGGTGGGGATTTTGGGAATTGGGGAAAGACAGAAGTCACAGCTATAGGCTCCAGATCCAGCTCCAGGAGGGACTGTGGCTAGGACACATATGTTTAGGTAGAAAAGTTCATTTCTTTTGAAAGGGTGTTCCCTTTCAAATATGGTTGTATGTGTTATATATCTAAAGGTTATCAACTAAAGAGAAAGATGGAATTGTTGATATTGAAGGATGTCTCTCCTAACAGAAATCATTTTGTGCAATTTCTATACCCTAGAATGGAACTTGATGTGTAAGACAACTAAATGAGAGAAAGAGAGGGAGAAGGAAGTTCTGCAGTGTTTTCTGCTTACAAACCTTTTCATATTCATAGTGGCATTGCACTACCCAGTGACCTGTGGAGGTTAGGCAGGGCAGGAGGCATTCCTGTCTTTTTGTGTCTTAGGAAACTGAAGCTCGGAGAAGTTAAGTGATTTGTTCAAGGCTCGGCAGCTATGAATGGCTGAGACAGGACTTAAACTTTGGTCTTCTGTGATCAATCATAAGTTTTTCTATAACTAGAGTGCTATTGAGTTGGTTCAATAAATAAAAATAAAATTAATTACACAGCTCCAAATAATACTCACCGCTCATGACACTCTTAATCATCTTTGGAGAACTTGAGAGTGGGAGTGGCAGGAAAAGCTGAATGGAAGCAGCAGAGTCAGGCATCTCCAGAGAACTTTGTAGTTGAAGGAAGGCCACCGCCTCTGCACATCTTTCACTTCCAACAAGGGTCACTGCAGTGTGCTTTTTAATGAAGGAAGTTGTCTTTTTTTTTTTTTTTTTTTTTTTTTTTTTAATCATATGCACACAGTGGGCTGTTTTTGGGGTTTTTTTTTGTTTGTTTGTTTTTTTTTTTTTTTTTGTTGAGACAGAGTTCTACCCTATGCCCTTAGCAGAGTGCAATGGTGTCGTAGTTCACTGCAACCTCAGA